>PVKE010006236.1:0-55315 GCA_004027555.1 Craseonycteris thonglongyai
GTTGTGTGTGCAATGTTACTTTAGAGGGTGGGTCTCCCAATGGACCTCTTGACCAAGTCTTTCTCTTCCCGTCCCAAGAAACCAAGACATGATATGAAAACTTACATCAGATAGGTGAAAAGCACAACAAAATTCTTTTCTTTTAATCGACACAGTAAAAAGTGAACATATAAATGTAGATGGTTTTTGTGACTGTCTGTAGCTTGCTGGATTTTTGTGTTAGCGATGTGAATGACTTGGTTTTGTATAAGCTATTCAGAGTGCAAGTAGAAGTGGCAGCTCTACAGAACTGCGGACCCAGGTTAGGCCCCTCTCCCAACCTGCAATTAACATGTGACCAGATGGTTCAGGACGCTCTGTCTGTATAGTTAAAGCAATACTGGCATATATTTTTCTTATTTAATTGTTACTGTTGACGAGGTGGTTTGGAAACAGGCATGCTTTAAAATCACAGTAATTTTGATTTGTAGACCAAGAAACAAATTTTCTATGTACTTCATGTAACATCATCTAGCAGTTTTTCCCTGAAGATACAGATATAGTGACATGTTTAGAAAAGACCTCATTACTAAATGGACTGATGACCTATAAAAATAATTTTATTTGATGCAAAATGACTTTATATCCAATTCTATATAAAAAAGGAAGAGACCTAACTTCTTTGTTAACTTCAGATGTTCACTAAACGATTTTTCTTTTTTAATTTTTTAGGCCATTAAATATTTACTGTGTATCAAGTATCTTAAATGGGAATATACACACATTTAATGATCCAGCTCTGCCATTCACAACAAAAGGCAGCACTTACATTTTGAATCTAAATTTAGATGATTTGTATCAAAAAACTAAAAGCAGTATTTTTTCTTTTGCTGTAAACCAAGTTGAAAGCTATCCAGCTATTTCTTAAATATTAATGGGTTTGGGGGTACTGTTTCCTTCTTCAAATTGAGTGTAATTCATGAATAAATGTACCATATAAATTTAAATAGTTTTTGTAAACATTTCAGATATATGTGAAATCACATTCAGCATGTTTATTCAGACATTCAAAATACTTCCCTCACTTCTGTAAATTAAAGAATAGGTGTTTTACAGTTCTCGGGATTGTGAAATAAATGTGTTCTTTTTTTTTTAATAATGAAATAAATACTCTTGGTTTTTTGCATTGTGGATTTTTTTTTTTTATATTGTCTGAGAGAGTAATATGTCTACAGAACTTTACATTAAGGTTTGTCAGGCATGTATTGTACTGCTTAACATGCAAAATTTAAGTCATTCCTGGGGTTAAACACTAATATCCACAGGATATATCTTAACATGTATAGAATTTAAATATCTACATAACAGGACATCCCTTTGAAGATAGACTGTACAATAACAGCTTTGTAAAGACATATGAAATGTCATAAGAAGAGATAAAGGTTAGTTACGGAACAGCTTGGGTACATTTGCCCTTATTCAGTATAGATTGTGCCAACTTAACTTCGGAAGCAATAATTTTACTATATTTCATTTTTGGATATCTTTTAAAAAATCAGCATTATAAATGAACCAATGTTTACTTCATGTTAAGAGTTTTCTTTATTAAAATCAGAAATTTGGCATAGACTCTGTGGTATTTTAAATCATGTTTTAGAACCTAACGGATGCATAGTTTTTATTTGGAATCATAGAGCTTTTCCCACAGCAAGTGTATTAAAATGCAGCTGTTAAAAACTAAACAAAGACAATTGGAAAATAAGTGATATTTGAGAAATTAAAGGAAAAAGTGAGTCAGAGTCTTTATACTGACTTTAATTTGATGAGTCAGATAATATTTTATAATTTTATGCCAGATGAAGATCAATGCATTTAGTCTGTCTTGCACTGTATACTTTAATAGTTTATACAAATTATAAGTAATTGACCCCCCCAAAAAAAATATATGATAGTTTCATTCAGTTTGGTTAACAATTCCCCATTCTTTAATGAAAGAATGAGAAATATGCTGTGTTTAATTAGCATAGTGATTAACAGTGGGATATATTTAGAATACTTTTAAAAATATGAAAAGGAAAAATTGCTTGTATTGATCGAGGGAAAAGGTTTGCCTCTTAACCTCTTTGCTTTGGCCTTGAGCAACTGTATGTCCATGTAAACTGAGCGTTGTAAAATAGAGTCCCAGGTTTTACCTTTTCTAAATCCTTCCTCGGAAGAATTATTTTGCTATCTCTTCCCAGGATGACTTTTCTATTGTCAACTTGGATTTTCTTCCTTTTTTTTAAGATTGATTTTTTATTGTTTTTGACAGAGACAGAGAGAAGAGGGGAGGGCCCGGAGCAGTCTCCATAGTTGCACATCATTAGTTTTCTACATAGTTTCATTCCACAGGTGGGCGCGGGGCTGCGCAGGGCAGGAGCCGAACAGGGGCCTCCTGCCTGGAGCTCATACTGGTGAGAACCGAACTGGGGGCACACCCCAATTCAGCATATGGGTCTACATGGGCCAGGGCCGGGATTCGATCCTTGGACCCCGGAGCTGCAAGATGAGCACTCAACCTGCTGAGCCATCCTGGCTTCCCCTTGGATTTTCATTGTCACATTCCAATGCCTAGTTCATCTCCATCCCCCTCCAAATGCCCTGTCTTTGACTATTCTGTCCTTTCAGCCAGTGTCTCCCTCGCACCCTATCTTGAGATTTGATTCAAATTCAAAGTAAGAGAGTGAAGAGCAAGCAAGCCTGGCTTGGGGATGTTGGTCGTTTGCTAGGCAATCGAAGGGAACTGCCAAGGCTGCTGCAGGCTGCCTGGCGAAAGCCCATCGGAGAACCTAAGAGACTTCATCCACCAGAACCTTCCTCTAGACCTGTGAGGGGCAAACCACTGGAGGGCAGCTGTACGGCAAATATGCTTTCAACATCAATGCCTCTCCTACGAGCTCCGAAAGGAAAAGGGACTGTCCACAGGCCCTTAGAGATAGAAGAGAGGTTTCCCTTGCGTTTGTTCCATGGGCAGTTTGTAAGCAAACTTAATGCAGGGATGACACAACTATTAATTTCACGGGTACGATCTCCTTCCATTACTAAACTCACTGCTCAGCTCTGAATAAACTACGCCTACAACATGAATGCAATGCCTATGGAAAGAACAAATTGGGACTCAATGGATAAAAGATATTCCCCTCGGTTAAGGAAAATTGATTGATGAAGCTGCTGGCTCTTGACATCCCATATAATCAGCCCACAGTTGCTTCCCATGATAACCAGAGAGAAAAGGGGACCTAAAATCTTGGAGAGAATTCTGGAATGAGACAGTGTAGCCTTCTGCTTAAGAGGACAGAGCTGCCTGAGTGTTGCACTGGTCAGCTACATGAGGACATTGAGCAAGTCCATATCCTCACATGTAAAATGGGGATAATTGTGTGGTGACCAAAGTGCCTGGCACAAACCACCCATTAAATGCAACTGCTAGCATTTCTATGTGTGTTGACTATGTCTCTGCAGACCGGTAATGTTTTAGCCCAAGAGGAAAATTAAGTCAGCCTCTAGCTTTCCAATCCCATCATACCAAGTAGTATGGTCCGAATGTCTGTGGCCCATCCCACCCCAAAATTTATATGTTGAAACCTAATCCCCAATGTGTTGGGACTAGGAGGTGGGGCCTTTGGGAGCCGACTAGGTCATGAGGGTAGCGCCCACCACATGAATGGGTTTGGTGCCCTTATGAAAGGAACCCCAGAGAGCTCCCTGGCCACTTCTGCCATGAGAGGATGCAGTGGCAAGAGGCCATTCTGAATCAGGAATCTGGCCCGGGCCAGATAGCGAATCTGAAAATTTGACCATGGCCTTTCCAGTTTCTAGAACTGTGAGAGTTAAATTTATGTTGTTACTAGGCCACACAGTTTATGATGTTTTTCTATAGCCACCCAAACAGACTAGGACAAGCCTCAAGGGAACTATTAAATGACTAGAGGGGATGCCGGGATGGCTCAGTGGGTTGAGAGCTCTCCTTGCAGCCCCAGGGTCTGAGGATCAAGTCTCGGCCCTGGCCTGGCCCCATATGCTGAACTGGTGTGTGCTCCTCATGAAGGGGGCCCCCAGTTCAGCCCCTCATTCAGCCCCCCGCTTGTGGGGGCATGCCTCCCATGCAGGGGTCCTTAGCTGGTTTCCCGCCCTGCGCAGTCTCACGCCCACCTGTGTGGAACGAAACTGTGTTGAAAACTGATGACATACAGCTACGGAGACTGCTCTGGGCCCTCCCCCTTCTCTCTGTCTCTCTCTGTCAAAAACAATAAAATAGATCTTTAAATGACTAGAGCAGTAAGGTTATAGGAGAGGATGTAGCTGTTCACCTGAGGTTCTCGACCTCAAAGCCTCTGAGTGTATACTACCCCCACCCCTTTCCAGTCCATCCACACTGACACCAAACGACCTTTCATGTACAGAATGCAAGCTCTTGATTCTCTCCAGGCAGCTAGCATTGCCGATGACCGTACATCGCTCTACTCGCTGGGAAGGCCTGACTCCAGCGAGAGGCAGGGTGTTTCCTGGTCCTTCTTTTGGCCTTGGCTGCAACTAGTTCAGGAGAGGGAAGCCCCAGTCTGGGAGAGCACAAAACAATAGACCCCGATCCCTGTTCCCCAAAACCTAACGACCCACCCAACTGCTGCTCAGGGTGAGGTGGGATAACATCAGGTCAGAGGACACCCTGGGGCAGCCAGCACCCCATTGCACGCCAGCGTTTGCTTCCTGCTCAGGAGCCTGTGAAGGTTCTTACCCACCAGCAAGGTCACGTGGACCACAGAGGGCTCTTGAACAGGAATTCTGAAATGTTTTGCTGTCTGGGATCAACACTTTTCTAACAGTAAGTCCGTTCTTTGAAATGTACACATTTGACGTGCGAACACATTTCTTAGCCGTGCATGACTCATGCAAATGCAGTCCGGTTGGTCCACGGCGCTGTTGTTATAGCTTGGATGTGACCTAATCTGATGAACACACTCAGTCCTGGGCCAGTGAACTTCCTGCGGAGTCTTAGCCACCCGTGTCACCGGGGGCGTAAAATGGCACGTTGGGAAATTGACTTCTGGAAACCCCTTTGGGTTGGGAGGCTGGTGAGAGAAAGTGTATGTGCTTTATTTGACAAGAGCAGAAATGAGCTTCGAAGGGAATGTCCCTCTAGGTCAAGCTCTGAGCAGAGGAGACGTTTAAAGGCCAAGGAGGCTGAGAGCTGTATTCAAAACCTGTTTAGTTCATGGTGAGGACAGTAAGTCATCCCTGAGGGTTGTGCTTCTCATGGGTAGGCCCTGGGTGGGAGAAGTGGAAGGATCTGGGGTGAGAATTTCCTTAGGGGTGCCCTTTGTCAAGGGGAGTGCAGCCTGCCTTCGATAACTTTCTGTTCTCCCGTGGAGAACGCACCTGAGGTTTAAGATCAGTAAATGAACTTTTACCTCCACTCCTGCAGAAATCTGAAACTTTTGACCCAGGAATAAGGTTGCAAGCCAATTCTTGTGAAACTGTTAACACCTTGTAAGGGAGTGTTAAAACTCTACTATGGAAAGACCTGGATGGAGAGCTTCCCAACTTCCCTACAACCCTGGGCCTGTGAGCCGTGGGCACGGTTACGGGAGTTGGTGGCAACTGAAATTTTGAGGATGTCGTTCCTGCATTTTAAACAAAATTTAAAGGGTGGTTTCTTGAGAAATAATAAATGGGGCACTTGAAGAAATAAAAAAATGTTCAAGCCAGCAGAGGAAATTCCTTGTCCCTAAGAGTGAATTTATCTTTGAGCTTGTAAAATGATGTAGGCTGCACCTATGAAATAAGGGGCATATTCAAGAGGATTTATCACACTCATTTTTTCAGTTTCCCCTTTTGCTATTGCACCATATGCCATTTCTTACCCTGCATACAGCATTGGGAGGACCAAAACTTAGTTTTCTTGCCAGAGAGCTTGAGATGACGCAATTACAATGACTAGGACATTAAGCTTGCACTATGTGATAAGTCACATACCGTATTTTTCCATGTATAAGACGATACTTTTGTCTGAAATCGTTAGACCAAACATTGGGGGTTGGCTTATACATGGAAGTAACCCGTGCATGATTTCTTAATGTTGGGTTAGAAAAGGCGGGGTCGTCTTGTACATGGGCGTGTCTTATGCACAGAAAAATACAGTCTATCTCCATAAAGCTGAGGAAAAATGTACAACTGACAAAAGAACTTAAAGATCTGATTTTAAAACAAAAGTAGGGAGTGTGTACTAGAAATAAGCAGGTAATGACTGACTCACCTTTTGTATATTAAACCTTTCCTTGGTTTATGAAGAGTTTGTGGTGTGTTTCAACATACAGTTAAATTTGGCATGCCTCCCTTTTAGCAGATTTAATAGGGGTTACAAGAGGTTATTCTTCCTTGTTTCTGGCTAAATATGGATAGGTGGCTGTGGGCTGTGATCATGGGTGTTTGGTTGTTAGGAAAATGCAGAAGGGAAAGCTGTTGGCTTTCCTGGAGGTGACTTACCCCAACAGTCCAGATTGGCACTTTGACAGAAGGAAACAGGCAGCCCATATCCACCGCTTTCTGCGTTTCCAATTCTCACACGAAATCAGATGCTTTCGCCGACTTAGCAGATTAAAAAGTCACATCTGAGACTTCAGTTTGTGTTGACTTGGTCCCCATCTATTATGACTTTTCCTTTACAACGAGTGGGAGAGGCTGCTTTTTTGGAACATGGTTTTGTTTCAGGAGATTTTAATCAGGCAAAACATCTCCTCGCGGTTTTTCTTTGGATGAGAGCGTAAACCATTACCAACAGTAAATCTCAGCCATCTATTAAAAATAACACCTTATGTAACAATTGGCTGTAAGCACAACAATAAAAAGGATGTCAGTATTTATTTAGTGTCGCACTAAATTAGTTTGATCTATGCCCCTAGTCATTTGCTTTTGGACTGATTGTTACAGGCGCTTGCAGAATCCAACTGTTAGCCACTCGGGGATCTAAAATAGGCAGTTGAAATCACTTTGAGTTTCGAGATCAAGAGGCAGTGCATTTTAATTATATTTCATGGTGAATTCTACGGTCTTCGCTCTCCTATCACTTCACTCCTGCTCCTCGACCAAGTTTATATAACCCAAACCATGAAGGAACATCCTGTAATTTTCATTATATTTACAAATCTCCCAAACTCTTTAAATGGTATACTCTAAACTCAGGGTACTGACTGTTTTATGCTGTGAGAAGCACACGATCAGTAAGGGCATAGACTCTGGGGTCAGTTCATTCGGTGAGATGTTGGGCTAGTTACTTTACTCTCTATTACTGTGTCTGTTTCTTCCTGTGTCAAATGATGACCACAATAGTGGTACCTACTTTTGAGAGGTCATTGTGAAGGTTATATATAGAGAAATGTAATTTATAGATATATGTACTTAGAACAATGCCTGGTACATAGTAAGTGCTACTTAAGTGTTTACTAATACCGTTTTCTTTTTCAAAGGAAATTAGTCCTGGGTGTGCCGTTGTGTCCCCATACATGTGATGCTACATGGATTTGTCCTTCTCAGGTTCCCTCATCATCCTACTCCAAGAGATTTTATGACTTATCACATCTGGTATAGGGAAACTGAAATCAGCTTTAAAAAATCAAGGCATCTTAGCCAACTTTCTTTAAGAACAGCGCGACTTGAGGAGCACGCATGGTTCTTGGAGATGTGATTTGAATTTTTCTCCCTTCAAGTCAGCTAAGTGGATTATGGTATTCTGGGTAAACAACTAACTGGCTCCAAATGGTTGGTGTAATTCTCCAGTCTTAGATAGCCTTTGGGAGGTGATGCAAAAAGTACCATCTGCTAACCAACTTGCCTACAAATAAATATTTTGATGGAAAGCCTTTCTGGTTCCACATTTTAAACTAAACCAAACATATCAGTACAGACAGTTCTTCAGAAAATTTAAGTGTGTTTCTAAAATATTTACTATGACTATCCTGGGTTATAAAAGCTGCAAAATAAGGTCATAGCATCTCAGTCATGTGATTAAAGTTCAGTGCTATGCTTATAGAACTATTATAATTTCTTTAAAAACACAACTATCAATCTAGATCACAAATAAGGAAATAATGCAATTGTTTACGTTCAAGCAAACTGAAATGTTTTTAATGTTGTGTAAAGTACTACCATTGGGGAAATGATTGAATTAGCCAAATTCTTTATTGAGAGAGTACAGATTATGCATTGATACGTTTGTCTTGACTTTATTTCAGGCAACCATCTTTGGCTCTAACCATTTGTCACTCTCAGGCAGTTCTGAATTTACAAAAAAGTTGAGCTCCTAAGTTGAAAAGCAATACACTAGACTACCTCTCTTCCCCTTGTAACATCATAAAGAGCATTGAAACAAATCAAGACACCTTGTACCCCCAGTTCTCTGGCTCTGAGACTGACCCCCGTGATGCCATAAAGTTGTTTCCTAAACACAACACTAGAACCAAGGACATCCAACATCTGAGCTTCCTGGCGTAGAGATACCCTTTAATACTAACACAACACCCTGTTTTTTCTCTATGGATTCATTCCTGTCTAATTGGCAAGCTATGGGGGTTTAGTTGAAATGAACCCCACTGCCCGTCCCCTGCACGGGCCCTGACTGCCTAAAAGAATCAGTCCATGTATCACCCCATTGGCCACTGTAATTGGCTCAGGGATATGGGCACACTACCCAATCAGAGCCAATGATGATCTCAGCTGACAATTCTGAGAAATGAGTTTTCCCTCTCTCATGTGAACAACAACAACAAAACCAACGAGCTCCCCTTGCCCTTAGAATAGGACCTCTCTCTTACTTAGAATAAATGGTAGGGGAATGTGAGTTCTGGAAGGGAGGTGTGGTCACCCTGTTGATAAGAAAAACAGAGAGGTTGGAGCTGCTATTGGGGGTGATGTGGGGGTCCTCCAGCACCCTGGGGGGCTGGTCTAGAGGACAGCGCCACAGACATCAGTCTCTTTAGACTGGAGATGGAGAGATGAGCCCTGGGAAGATAGCGTGAGCTCTTGGATCAAGCATCACAACTCGGGGCTTTTCAGTTATGAAGTCAATATATTTCTTTTCATGTTTGTCCATATGGGTTGCGTTTGCTGTTTCTTGCAACCTAAAGAGCCCCAAACAAAGCAGGTAGAGTCACCTCAACTGGATCAGAAGGATTGAGCTCCAGAACTTGTATTCTCAGGACCACCATGATGGGGTAAGCAAAGAAATAAGCTAAAAAGCCAGGCTGTCAGCCAAACGAGAGAAATGCAAGGACGGCTTCCACGGTGATGCCAGGCAGGAAAAGGTAAAGAACCCGAAGGCACAACTTGGGGGCTGGGAGTTTCCGCTCAGGCATTGCCTTTCTTTTTTCTTTTCTTTTTTTTTTTTTTTTTTGAGAGAGAGAGAGAGAACTGAAATGGGGGAACTCCCCAGTTCAGCATATGGGTCCGCACAGGCTGGGGCCGGGATTCGACCCTTGGTCCCCGGCACTGCAAAGTGAGTGCTTAACCCACTGAGCCATCCCGGCTTCTTCGCATCGCCTTTCTTAAGCACTGGCTGAATAGTCATCAGGCATTTGTGAACTAGAAGCTGCCTGATTCTCACAATGGGCCAGGATGGTAATTATGAATAGTTTTCTAGTCACAGAAAAAATCGGTCATCTTCTAAAAAAAAAGAGTGCTTATTTTCAATGCAGATAAAATAGATTTTCTTTGCAAAAAAAAGATGAGAGTAATGTCTGTTTTTTTTCATGTAATTCTGATCAGTAGATTCTAAAGAATGGTAATTCCACTCTTTTCAATAAGCACTACATTTGGTTTATATGTCATTTCTGAGTCTCTTGTGCAGTCAATGATGATTTTGCAGCTTTAAGGGTCACATTTAAATGAGTAGCCTTGATTTTTAATATTAGACCTGAGACATTTCTCATGGGTTTGCTCTTTTTCACAAATTGTTGTTCTGCCTTGGTAAATAAAATGGAAAGGAAATAGAATGAGACTTGGTAGGCAGAAATACATTTGTTTAGCTTATTTTAAGAAAAGAATATCCTTTCTTTGTCCATTCTTAGAACTTAGAAATCTATGTGTATATAACATTGAAATATTTAACAATTCATTAAAAGGTAAGCATTTATAATACATTAAAATACAACCTTAAATACAGCCCTATAATTTTTACCAGGAACCTTGTAAGATATGATGAATATACATGCATGAATGCTAAAACAAGAATGACCTTTCAACATTCACGTGGAAATGCATTACATACTATATAATAAATACCTAGAATATCAAATCCACAAATTGATCATTATTCTGATTTAGATTCTTCTTTATATGTAAGACTTTTACCACATAATTTACTAGAATAACCTTACAAGTTCAACATAGCTAATTAAAAACAGATTTCCACTAACCCGACTGTTGACACAACACAATCCTCAATATTTGGCAGCATACTTTAATCTATAACACAACTATCATTTTCCCAAGAAATACACATCTATATAGCGAACGCCTTGATTAACTTTTTTTCAATGTAAAAAAAGTCAGTTAATAGTATGAAAAGAGAAGCTAATATTTCCCAGCTAATATTATTGCTTTTCGCTCTTGAGCTTTGGCAATACATGTCTTAACTTTTAATATATACCATATAACTTAAATACTGTATTTACAAAATATAAACCTTTTTAGTGAAATACTATACAAAATACTGTCTTTACACATATAAAGTATGCTTTTTCTTATAAAGTATGGGAGCTCTTCCCTTTTAATTTTCCCATGGGCTTTCAAAACCCCCTTCCCCCATCATATTTCGGAGCTCTGTTTAATAGTGGAAACCGGTCTATGATTAAAGCATAAAGCTGCAGATCAAAGATTGTTATATATAACTTACTGAGTTTTTTCCTAAAAACTCTCCTGCTTAAAAGCCACTTAAAATCCAAATCGCACATTTCACTCTCTTCCTTTTTGATTCCTTCCTTTTGTCACGTTAACAAACACTTTTTAGGGATATTCAATCCCTTCTGAAGAATCTTTTGAGTTGCCTTTCTTTTGAAACGCATGAAAGGGTAAGGAAGCACCCACCTCTTTTCTTAAAATTTTTCCACATCTTCTGTATCTATGTACAAACCCTTGGTATGATTTCTTCATCTAAAATACTGAAAGAATAAATGAGATTCATGTTTATGGCTCCTGGCTGCTATAACAGGTGTCTTTTAAAAATGACTGAATGTGCACCCACCAAGATTGAGTTCCATAGAGGATGTTCATATCCTGAGGAGGGAGCAGATCTCTGGGCATGAAAGCGTTTTTTTGTTTTTTTCTTGCTCCGGAGACAGATGATCCTCTTTATAGGTCCATATCTATTCCCCCTAACCACCAAAATAGGAACCCAAAGCCTTTTCAACTTTAGAATGCCCCCAAATCCACATGCTCAGTGTGTGACTGGACATCTCCCAGGTAAGGGAACTCAGAGAGGGGCCAAGGCCCTGGGAATTCCAAGGCAAGAGTGGATTTCTCCAGTTCTGCACTGTGAGCAGCACCCTCTGGGGGGCGCTCCCGCTGCATGTCACTGACCAGCGTTCCCCAAGGCCGGATACAGTGGTTACTTGCAAGTGTGGACGTCGGTCATGCTTTCACACCTCCTGCAGCGCACGTAGCAGCACCAGATAAACTTGCACTCGCACCTCTCCACGTGCCTGACCACGTGGGTGTTGTAGCCCCGCCCACAGCAGAGCAGGTTGCAGCCATCGGCGCCCTCGGACGTCCGGTTGCATTCTCTGCCTTGTGTCCCTGGGATCCCCAGCTTCTTGTCCTCCACACAGTAATTGGGAGACTTGTGAATGTAGAGCAGATCATCCTTGCGAATCGGTATTTTCCTCTGGTCTTTTTCCCTCCTGCGCATTTTCCTCTTGATTTTGTCCAAGACTTGAACACTGTTTTCATATTTGTCCTTCAACAAGTGGCCAATCTTTTCAAAAGAAGACATGGTCTTCCAGCACGTTTTCACAGCACAGGAGCCGGAAACCCCGTGGCAGCGGCAGTCTACAGACATCAGCTTAGCGACAGCCTGAAACCAACAGAAACTGTTACTTTATCACTGGAGGAAGCGTTTTCTGCAACGACAGAAGCAAACTAATAAGGCGACCAACCGTCCTCCTTTAGGGAGGACAGTCCTCCTTTTGGAAGTTCTGTCCTCCCTTGAAAAGTGTCCTCCTAGATGTCCTCCTTTTCAATATGTAATACTAGACGTCCTCCTTTTCTTTTTGGTTCTGCAATTGATTTCTTTTATTTTATTTATTTTTTATTGTTAAATTTATTGGGGTGACATTAATTGGTAACAATTAGATAGTTTCTGGATGTACAAGTCCACATCACATCACCTATGCTTTGCATTATGTGCTCACCACCCAGAATCAGCTGTCCTCCTTTTCTTTGGAAAAAAAGTTGGTCACCTTAAAACTAACCCAATCACTTAGTTTTCTGGGTCTGTTGCCTCTGGTATAAAAATGATGGTTTTGAACATACAGGATCTTTCAGGTTGCTCAGGGTTTCAATGCTTTTTGTCTGTCTCTCCACCCTCCCGAGCAAACTTTCCCACGTCAACTTTAAAGTAGTGGGTCAGGCTATCAGAGATGATCTGAGATACCCAAGGGACCCTACTTTTATTTCTAATCCCTTGCTTAATGGTGCATGTGGGAGGGTGTTCTGGAAGCCTCCATGTTCCACTTAGCACCTGGGTCCTCAGGGTATGGTTCATGGACTCGCAATGCCAGCATCTCCTATGAGCAAGGCAGACACTCTGAATCAGAAGCTTCATTTTAAGAAGATCCAGGTGACTCGTGCGCATATTAAAATTTGAGAAGCATGGTAAAGCACTCATCGTCCGCTCACACAGTGCAAGGAAACATCTGGGCACCTCACAACCGATGCTCAAACCCCGGAGATTCTGCTCCCATTGGTCTAGGTGGGATCCAGGTAGGGAGTTGTCTCCAAAGACGCTCAGGTGATAGTGATGGGCATCAAGGGGTGAGACCTACTAACTGAACTGCAAGTTCTCCGGTTCGATCACGGAAAAGTCATTTACATTCAGGGCACTGGCAGGGACATGTGATCCGCTGGTCACAGACTGCATGAGGAACCCTGACTAATCAACTTCGGTTGGGCAAAAGAAGAAGGGGCCAGACAGTGTGGTTGCTACCTCCCAACTCCCTCCCCGACTTCTGGAAAATTCATTCAAAACATGTCTTCTTCTTAATCGATCAGTCACACCATCCTAACATAGAAAGCAGATAATATTTGCGTAATTTTTCAAATCCATGTGCTGAGTTTAGTTTACACAGGCTGAGACATTATATGAGATTACCTATATTCATATCTGTAAGGACCCGCTGCCTGGCACACATGAAGTTCGAAATCAATGCCCCTTTTCCTCTGAAGAAGAAGGTAGATTGAGATAAAATTTCAAATGGGGCTAATGGTGAATATGCAATATAGAAATTTCAAAAATGGGGGGCTCTATTCTCTTCTTACATTTTAGGTAGTCAGCACAGCTTCCTTCAATCTCCAGAGGATGGCAGAGCCGATTAATAAATCATCAGGACTAGGTGTAGCGTTGACATCTGCCAACATGTTGGGGAAACTGAAAAATTGATCTATCCATTCAATAACTTGGAAAAACCTCACAGCTTAAACTCCACTTACAGTTCTCAGGAAAACTATAAAATGACAGGGGTTTCTACGTGCCTATTTTGTACCAAATGTGACATTGACATGTTTGTGGAATGTGACGTTTCCTAACAAATTAAACCAAGTTTCTGCCCTATCTAATGAGACAGAACATTTCAAACAATTTAGAATATTTGCAACCCTGAATGAGAGCATATGGTATTGATTTGTGCAATATTCGATACATGTTACTGGTGTTTAGAATAATAAACAGAGTAGGAGTTAAACCCTGTTCTTTAGAGAATACAGTACATTGCTTTCTTTGAATTCAGAAAACTCAGAAGCTAATAGACACGTCTATTTCTTATTAACTCAGGCAAAAGAAAAAAAAAAGGTTCCTTTCAGTGATATGAAAGCAATTTATCGAGTTAGGGCACAGAGGTTTATTTGGTTAAATTTATGACATTTGATATTCACAAAGACATCAATATTTTTAAAAAAATGTCTCCAGGCAAATATATGTTCAAATCAATGCAATCTGCTGATTTTGTTCAGATTTTAAGTGCCTGGAAGATAGAGAGAAAAAAGGCTCAGTTGATGCTAGGTAATAACAAATTGCCCAAAGAAAGGAACAAAATCCAAGGAGGTATGTTTATGTGTTTAAACCTGATCAACGTTCTTTACAGTCGTCGCCTAGTGATTTAAAGCTGTTCCTCACACACGGATCATGACTGAAAGCTGACTTCTATTAACCAGTTCCGATGTGGTGCCAATTTGCAAAGCATAGAGGACAAGGAAACGCTTACTAAGTCCTTACTGAATAATTAGTCCAGCTCACTTGAACAATTTTAACTCATCCTCTATCGGTAGGGGAAGTAATAAAAAACACCTTCTTAAACCAGAGTCATTGCTGAGAGGTCAATGGTATCTGGAGACCTGGATCCAGCTGGGCTCGCCTCCAATTTGTCAGCCCTCAACAGAGGAAATCCATAAGCGTGACATACGACTTCACAGATTTGAAGGATAAAAAGAGACTAATTTTCAAATTCAATATATAACCTGTGGAATTTGCATTGAAAATTTGAGGGGTAATTTTGAAGCCATAGAGAACTAGGTTTTTTAAGTATCTGGAGTTAACTATAACTTTCCAGGGATGATATTTAAAGAAGTTGTATTTGATTACTGTTAAATCCTATAAACTTCTTGTCCCGAACAATAAGTATAAAAAATATTTTTTATCGGACATACATATAGAGAGACAAACTTCCAGAAGAATCCCAGTTACTTGACAGGTAATTTAAATAATTATAAATCCCCATAATACCCCAAGAAACTTGGACAAATAAGGATTAAAAAAAAGCAATGTAATCACAAATAGAATTTGATGAAATCAAAATTCAAGGGCAGATAACACACACACACAGACACATGAACTCTATAGAGTTTTTGCTTCTCAGACCATAGTTTCATAAATTTTTTTTCTTAATTTAGCTTTATAGGAGGAAATGCCTTGCATATAGTAGGTAGTTAACAAACATGTACTTCCTTATTCCAATTTTATAGGAAAATAAACAGTGTGGTTAAGACACTTGTCAACATTAAAAAAATGATGATACATGATATAGTCTGCATATGCTGCAGGATAATTTTAGTAGAACGGAGAAAACTGAAAGTGGAAAACACAAGTATATTTAAGAAAATTGCATGAACACTCCCCCAAAAGTATTTTCTGGAGCTTTTCAGCTAGAATTCTTAATTACTATTCAACAGCAATTCTGAGCTCCAGGGATAGCACAGTCATTTTTTTTTGGGGGGGTGGGGGTTGGACGGAACAGTAAAAGAATAGCAACTGAATGAGTTGTGTGTGGTTATGAGAAAATTCCTTTCTCTACTCTAGTTGAGTTGTTAAGGTTTATAACGATATTAACAGAGGAATGTTTTGTTAACTATTGCAAACAGATGTGCGCATTTTGGTGGAATATTTTTAAACTATGGGAGAGCAATTAGGAGGGAGGCATTTAATCTACTGGGCTCCTTGTGTTAAGTTTTGGTTTGATACATTCCTCGTGAAGTGAAATACAAAGGATGTATCCTTGATATTTAAAGGTAAAAATAGAAAATGCTTGAGAAGTAGTCTGAGGAGTGATTGGTCCTGCAAATTTGACTCAGGTAACATAGTTGGCAGTAACTGTTTTCCAATATGTGGCTTTATCGAAACTTTGTAAAAATGACCAACAATCTATTGTGAAATATTTTGTGATGAGCATTTTATTTTGTCAACTATCAGATGATCTGTTTATGCTTCTATGATAACTGTGACACAAGGTTAGAAGAGACTATGGATTCTTATTTCTCTGACCCATTTTGTGCCTTTTGGTCCAAAAATATATTTGAACCTGCCGAAAAGCAAAACACTTATGTGTTAAGTACTTATAAATATTCTTGAAACAGGTCAATAAAAATTTGGGGTTGGGCTCTTCCCACTCTTTTTTCAGTTACTCATCATAAAACAAATTACGGGGTAGGGAAACTTAAAAGTTTATGAGGTGAACATGGGAAGAATGGAAATATTTTAAGCACACCAAGAGAAATACCCATAAATATTCCAAGTCACATTATTCCCAGAAGTTCAGCCCCTGGAAGACATCACATCATTCTGTTAACCAATCACCATTCAGCAACATTATTCTTGGAGTCATAACTTTAGGAATGGTGTCAGAAACCAAGTGGGGATTTAAGGTCAGCGGTTAGAAAATCATCTATCCTGCTCATAGCGCTACTAAGCGCCAGTACCCACATTTCTCTGAACGCTTTCCGACATTTGGAGTTTGGGATTTTGAGATGAGGAAAATCAACTCAATTGAATGCAGACCTTGAACTTGACTCAGAAGAATATGCCTATTAAGTTAAAATCCTATTTGCCAATATTGAAAATGAAGTTGACTATTCTTCCATGTTAGATAATAACTTGGGGACCTAGTTAGTCTTTGTGGTGGTGGTACTGGTGGTTTTTAGTTTTTTGGCCACCAAAGGAAAGAAAAACACAAAAATGCTTTGAATTGTAATAATTCATGAGAAAAGACCAATAAAAACACCAGGGTAGTACCCTCAAAATATCCAGGTAATATTTTAAGTTTCCATCTATACTTCTGTGGAAAAAAAAAAGATTTTGTAGAGAAAATCTAAATTTACACAAAATGTATGTGTGTGTGTGTGTGTGTGTGTGTGTGTGTGTGTGTGTGTAGGCTGAATTATTTTTAGATAATTAGAATAGTAACAAAAACATAGGGGATGTGAAGAGACTGTTTCGTTGTTTTTGCCAACAAACAATAGATTAAAATTGATGCTGAATAGTTGTATGTTTTTAATAAAATAGAATATAAATAATTGTTTAAGATTTAAGTTAATAGTTACAAAGGCAAATATTGCTACCTAATTTTAAAATTCATACAAGATAAAATAAAACCAAATAGCTGCCTAATATTACTAATAAAATACATTTTAGAATTCTTTGGGACTTTTCATAAGTTCAGAAATGACTTCATTCAAAAGAATCATAATATGAATTTCTGGATTTTGTTTTTCAGTTAAAAAGTTTTTTAAATCTCTAACAAATTATTTAAAGAATGACTAAAGAAGACTTAAGGTCTAAATTAATGATAAATATTCATTAAGTTTTTAAAAAATATGTATTAATTTGACTTATCTTGATGCTTTTTCCAACTTTAGTGTTTTAAAGAATATATATTAACTATATTTAATCTCTTTTTATATTAATATATTAAAAATAACAAAAAAATCCCTTTACTATTGGTTGGATATTCAAACTGAAGCAACAACTAATTCATTTATTTATGTTTTTAATGTAAAACTTTAAGGAGAAGAGACACATGCATCACTATGGCATTAGGCGACTATTATTTTAGTGAGGTAAATTAACTTTTAAAATTTCTAAACAAAAATCTACAATGATGACATAGTTATTCACAAATTTCCTATTTTCTATTTTGTTTTGAATTGAATGTTCAAATCGCATTGAAAATGCAAATTTAAATTCAAAGTGTTCTGGGGGGTAGATTTATTGGGTTTTCTGTTTTTGTGTTTTAAACCAAAGTGGTTAAGTAAAGAAAACTGCCTGAAACCTGCAACTATTCTGAGTGGGTTCCATTTATTCACTTCCCAACCATGTAAAACAAATGCAGTACAGACTTTATTCCTAAGAGATATTGCAACTTGTTTTAATTTATTTCAGGAGAATGTGGTAGATTGCAATGACTACTTTGGGACCTACAATAATATATGATATGTGCTGATATTCATGCCCTGAAAAGATTACTACAACATACAAATATATATTCATAAAAAGGGTTTTGACTGTTTTAGTAAAGCCACTATGAATTACTAAGTAAATCAACCGTGGTGTAAAACTCAAACTTTATTGTGTCAATATTCAATAAAGTAAATATATAAAAGTTAAATTAAGCTATAAATTACTCCATTTTAAGAAAACTTAGTATGAAAAAGCCAGAATTTATAAAAGTTAATTAGATGGTGGTACTTCAAATTTGCCTCCAGTTCAATCTTTATTAAATCTACATTTTAAAAAATCCATATATTTTATACATTTATAGCTTCTTTACATTTATCTATTCTTAGTTTTATAATGAATCTACATGGCTTTCTAATAAAATAATTATTAAAAAAATTTTGTTTTACCAAAACTATTAAATATTCTATAGCCTAAACATATTCAAGAATGTTTGGGCAAAACAAACATGTTTAGGAGCCATTGCCCACTAAAATACAGACTTTAAAAAACAATCAAAATGCAAATGTGAAGAGATGGAATTTGATCCAATCTCATTAGAGAGGCAGGCACTATAGATCTTATTCAGGTTCTGCCACTAACCAGGCAACAAATAACCCCACAGGCACTTGTACATCTATTATTTCATAACTAACATTTCAGGTGTACATACAGTCCTAAACACATTCTTTAACATGAATGAACTGACAATAGATGGATAAATTAAATCAATGTGGTCAGCACAGGCTCATGAAAGAAAAACATATATAAACTTGCAGTGACACATATATAACAAACACACACATATATAATATACACAGATAACACACACACACACACACACACATACTTCTTACAGCGCAAGTGTGTGTTTTTTAAAGCCATTTGGACAGATTCATTCAGAAATGTAACCCTCGTATGATTTACCCCAAAGCTCTAGATTTTTAAAAATTCTGTTTTCTAACACATACCTGCCTTCCAGCTTCGCTGTTATGCAGATTCATTGTTAATAGCCCTCTGTTTTCCTTTTCGGTGGCGTTTCTGAGGGGGACATCCAGGAACTTCCTGCTGAACCACATGCCATACTGGACGTCATCGGAGCAGCCCCCCCAGTGCCAACCTTCCGTGGCTGAGCCACCGTTCTGCAAGGTGGTATCACAGGAGCACTCGGTCATATTGCCCGCACTGCACGCCCTGGTCACAGAATGCACCAGGCCCGCAGCCATCACAGCGTAGATGAAAGCTGTCTCCTTGGTGGCTGGAACAAAACACAAATCGCTACATGAAAGAGCCACACCACTCACTCTCTGTGTTCCTAACCGGGCCTTCGACGCACCTTGTCAGGGAAGCAACTTCTCAATGGCTTTCAAGAGAGGCTTTAATGAGCACCTAGTCAGAAGGGTGGATTTCCTATTGTTCTCTATTGTTCTAGTCTTTTTTTTTTTAATCAGCACTAATTTTTCAGTATCCTGCTTGAGGGATCTGTCCTACCGTGCATGTCACACATTGTCCTCATACCTTAAAATATCTAAACTATATCACAAACGTCAGCTCCTAGATCAGAGGATACTAGACAATGAAAACTCAACAAGTACACGCTGAATACACTGAATGCAAAATCCTTTGTGTGGATCCTGTGAATGGTAAAACCATAGCCCCAGGAAGTCTAGATGACCTTTCTTTTCACATTTAAAAAGTGCTGTCCCCAAAGACAAGCTGAAAAAGGTGGTGTGGATTTTGTTTGCAGACCGAATACATGCCAGCAAGAAAATTAAAATTAAGGAAAGACCAAAGCAATTCGTAGATAAATGTTACCGTCTAGTTTCACCCTAAAGACTTTTTTTTTTTTTAGGCTATCATGGATAACAATCCTGATATTAATATGAAACAATGGTCTATTTTGTAGAGACCTAGCTAAACCTCTTTCAGACTTAAAGGCGATGAAAGAGAGTCGAAATGTCACCACAAACACAATTTTTGCTATTCGGAAAAAATTATGGAATCCATATTTAGCAACTCTGCCATCGAGTTTGAACTCAAATCCTTGAAAATGAAAGTCCTATGACACCATGCATAGAAGGGACTCGAAGAGACTCCGCAGGCGACTTCATTTTCTTTCGAGATGTTTGGATTGGAGTAGAAACAATGTCACGCCCGTCGTCTAATAAACCTTCCCCACAGCGGATGTCTATGCATTTCAGCAACTGCGAAGAACACGCCTTCCCCCCCACCCCCACCCGACCCCCTGCAGGGGGTCAGCGCCCCGTTGGAAGGGTGTGCCCGCCAAAGCGCGGCAGGGCTTGGGCTGCACGGTGTGCAGGGGCCCGGGACGGGCGTGGGGAAGGTCAAAAGGTGGAAGGAGGTGAAACACAACGAATCTTTCAGCGTGCAGGTCCCACCCGTCTTTCAATTTGCCGCCACTCCTGGAACCCCCGTGGCTCCCTGTTCCTCCATCCTGACCAAGTCCCCGCGCACGGAGAAGGGGAATCTCGTTTCCCGGCCGCTTCCCGCGCCGCAAGGGGCGCACGGAGGAGGGAAGCGATGGAAGGACAAGAACAGAGGGGGGCGCCCCAGGGGTCGCGCTCGGGCTGGGTGCACGCTGCGCTGTCCGGGACAAACCCTTTCCCCGGCTACCCGGCGCTCCGAGAAGTCCACGCACTTGCGGCGTCGCTGCAATTAGCCACTTGTCCAGGGCTCGGGGAGGGGGCGCGCAGCGGAGCTGCTTAAAGCAAAGCATTCCCCGCTGCCGACCTCATGTTTCTGCAGCTGGTCACCCACCGAGGGGGGTGTGCTACGGGGATCCGAGGCGTCGGCGGGGTGGAGCGTTGGAATCTCGCTCCAACTCCAGCCGGGCACCGCGTGGAGGAGGAAACGCTACAGCTCCAAGCGCCGGGCTCCGGACCTAAGGGGTCACCCCTGCCGGGCAGCACCTGCACCTGGGGTCTCGCTTCCGTCGCTCCCCATTCCCGTCCTCTTTGGGGGACATACAGCGTCAGACGCAACCATGCCAGCGCTATTTCTTTTATTTACAGGAACGGGGGGGAGGAGGGGTCACCCAGCGTCCCCGGGACTCACCGCTGCTCAGCTCGTAGCCAAAGAGCGGGCTGGCGCCCGGGGCGGCGGCGGCGACCTGGCAGTTCCATCGCTCGTGCCTGAACTGGCTCCTGCACTCCTGAATGCCCAGCCGGGCGCCCTCGCGTATGCTGGGCAGCAGGTACGGCTTCCTCTTGCACAGCTCCTTCTGGCGGCTGTTCAGCGGCAAGTGGGCGCAGCCCAGCTTCTCCGGAACCCCAAAAGAGGCGATGCCCAACCACCTGTAAGGCACAGCCGCCCCCCGCGAACGTGAGCCTCCCGCCTGCTCTCCTCCCCGGCCCCAGCCAGAATACTCCCCCCTCAATGAGGTCACCCCGCCCTAGGGGTCCCCTTCTCTCCTCCCCCGCCTTAGCTGAAACTTCTCAGAGGTGCGGGGCGAGAGGGCGCCTCTGGTACCCCCATACTCACATCCAGTTTCCTTGGGCTCCGCTGGGGAACAGGGCGAGCAGGGCTGCCCACAGCGCGCACAGGCGGGGCAGTCCCAGGAGCGCCGCGGTGCGCATGGCCCCCGCATGGAGTCCCCTAGCCCCCAGCCACCCCTCTTTGCACTCCGAGGCCCGCCAGGCTTAGTTGTCCCACGCCCTCCTTCTCCCTCCAGACAGCGTATAAGGGAGGCGAGGGCGCGTGGGGGCTCGCGGCAGCCTCCCTGTCGTCGGCAGGGCGCAGCAGTGTGAGGAGCTGGAGAGAATAGCTTTGGGGCCCTCCTCCGGCGTCCAGCTGGGGATGTGCGGGAGCGCCCCTCGCATTCCAAGGTGAGCAACAGTTCTGTCTCCATCGCCCCAGGCCTCCCCTCCCACCTCCTCCCCCCTGGGCCCCGCCTGCAGCCTGATTGGCCCAGCCGCGTCCCCCGCACTCATCCTCCCGGGACCTCGAGCTCCTATTGGCTGAGAGCGGGCTCCGTGCGGGGCGCTCGGGCCCACCACCCACCATCGCGAGTCCAGGCCGGAGTGTGTACATGACCCTTATTCTTGTCATGGCTCTTGAGAGTGGGTCTCTGCCGGAGGGGGAAGGGGTTCACCCCGAAGACGGATGGGGGCGCTTCTGTCTTAGCAATCCTGGGTGGAGGCGTAGGTCCAATGGGAGATGTTTGAGTTCCACCCCCCTCACATTTGGATGCATGACCCTCTGGGTGCAGTGGCTGGAAAATCTCACTGTCCACCGTGCTCTCCTCTCCACCTGCATAGAAGAATAACCTTTCTGAGTCAGAGCTGGTACCAAACAAGGTGACCTTTCCAACACCCTGCTTGAGAACCTGGTGAAATGCTGTCAGGCTGGAGATCCTGGTCTTCCTTCTGTGCAAGCATTCATGTTTAGTAAAAGGGGAGATTCCCGCTTTAACATCTCGTCTTCTGTATTTACATTTCTGTGTGGGAGTGAATTCCTTTTCCTGTTTGCCTGTCATTCTGCAGCTCTTGACAGCATTGTCAGAAAACAGGACAGTGAGAAAACTATGTGAGAGAGGGCTGTGTGGAGAGTTCTAGAATAGATCCGTGCTGGGTCCTTACCCTTCTCTCCCGTCCACATTATGGAGACCTCGGTCAAGGCTACACATGGAAGACAAATTTTTAAAACGTACTTATGCGCACAGACCAGCCATGGAGACGAGTCTAACACAAAATAATTTGAGATGATTAGGAAAGGAGAGAGTAGAATCCAGCCTGGTGGTCTTTGGAGCCAGAGTTCAGGAAGCAGAATTTAGGAAAGTTAGGTAACCAGTGTTTTGCAGGATAGCTGATCTCGGGCAGAAGTCTGAAGGCGTGAGGGGCATGATTAGCTTCCGTAGCAGAAAGCCTGCCTCACCTCACTGGTGAGCAGAAATGTCTTGGGGAGACATCACCTGCTCTCTAGAAAGCTTAAATGTTTGTAAATTCTCAAGTGGACAGATGAGTGTAGTAGGTCCCAAATCCAGGCGTTCTCAAATAAAGGATTTTATTTGCAGCCTACCTCCTTTATCAGCCCAGAGCAAAAAAAAATTTCAAGGCCATTCCCATCCTATGCCATTTATTCCTTTATCTAATGAATATTTACTGAGTGAGCACTATGTACAAGTAAGCCCCGTCGTAATTTTTAGAGAGAGTCAAGTTGATGATAGGGTGTAGTGACTGATCCAGAACTATTTTGGCGAATGGCTCATGGCACCTCTGAAACTCATTCAAGCCTACTTTTTATTTGTGAGTCCCGCCCTTGGGCCCAGTGCATGAGACTTTGGTTTGGAACACCATTTATTGAGTGAATGAACATGATAAAGGACATTCTGAACAGAAATCTCAGTGGTTTAAATGCTGAAACTAGAGAAGGGACATCCTTTCCTAGAAAATGGAGGGGAGGGGGAGATAAGAGAGTGGAAAACATTAATACTTTAGGCTAATTTTAGTGGTAGATGTTTTTAAAGAAGTTGTTGGATTTTTTTTTTCATTGAAACATATATATATTGAGCCTGTCCTATGAATTAAAATTGGGGGATAACACTGAGCTAAATGGTAGTGGAGGTCGCAGCCTAGTTGGTATGAGAGAAAGTGAGCGGTATGATCCATGGGGGTAGTTAGTGTGCCATGAACCACACTGGAGGGCTACTTCATCGTCTTTGAGGGTGGGGGTCACTTGAATGTTGCTTTTGTTATTACTCTGGGGATCCAGCATTGTGCAGGCCTCCAGATAAGCCTTTCGGGGAGCACTCGGACTATACTATTGTCACAGTCTATGAACACAACGTCGACAATTTTCAGATCCAAGACACGATTTCAGGGCCAGAGTGGGCCTGTTCTTTTGTATGACCTCAGGCCTTCATGGCCATTCTGTTCATACCTCTGAAGTTAAGGAAGAGTTATTCCCAGGAGTTGATCCAGCTGAAGAATTAGGTTTTTCCTTCAATGAATAGATATGTGAGTGCCTAATTTTACCAGGCATTGGGAACTTCCATGCCCTGAGAGCTTCCTATATGCCCCAGTGTTCTGTTTCTTATACTATAACTCTCTCTCTCTCTCTCTCTCTCTCTCTCTCTCTCTCTCCCTCCCTTGCTCTCTCTCTCTCTCTCTCTCTTCTCAAAATTTTACCCACTCCCCCCAAAAAATTGATACTCCTTTTATAGATAAGCAAATGAATTTGGAGAGGTTAAGAAACTTGCTAGGGAAAGCTGGGATGGATCAGCAGGTTGAGCGCTCATCTTGCAGTTCCAGGGTCCAAGGATTGAATCCCTGCCCTGGCCTGTGTGGACACATATGTTGAACTGGGGTGTGCTTCCCATGTGGGAAGCCCCAGTTCAGTTCTTGCTGGGGCTAGAGGAGGCCCCCCAGCCAGTTCTTGCCCTGTGCAGCCCCACGCCCACCTGTGGAATGAAACTATGTAGACAACTAATGATGTGCAACTATGGAGACTGCTCTGGGCCCTCCCCCTTCTCTCTGTCTCCCTCTCTCTGTCAAAAACAATAAAATAACCTCTCTTAGTATAAAGTGGTTCTTCTTCACTCTCAGCAGGAGGATTATGGTCTTTCTTTAGAGTTGAGCAATAAAGTAAGTAATAGATCAATCACAGCAAGCAGGAGCCTCGTTTCCTATTTGTTATGTTTGAGTCTGTAATTTGGGAAGAGGACAAACTATTAACCAACCCATAGAATATGACCATGTGCCTATGGTGGTATGCAAGCTTCCTAAGCTTCAGGTGGCCATATCTATAAAATGTGGTAAAACTCAGACCTTTCATTGTCCATAAATGAGAGTGGATATTGTGTCATCTCATGATGAACCCAGCTACCTACAATCTGACTGATGCTGGGAAGAAGAGTGACACGTGACTCCAAGTTTGCACAGGTAACAGAGGCATCGGTAACTTCCTGATTCCACCAGGAGGGCATGTACGTATTGAGCTTGTTTTCCTAGCAGGGATATGATGTTTTGAGCTATATGCTAGAAAAGGATATCTAGGAGGGGGAGAACCGATTTCCAGCATATTCATTTCCTTCAAAGGCGCTCTCTCGAGGGACTGGCTCTATGGCGGTGGTCTTCGCTGATCAGCTGAGTCAGCTACGTAGCTGGCCGGCCATAACTCCGACTGCCCACCCAGGACACTTACAGACTGTTAGTTGTAGAACCCAGAGGAGCCTCTTCCTTCTGGTAGTTTTCTCTCAGTCCCTGGGAAACCCAGCAAAAACGTCTGCCCGCGCAGATATGCCTTGGACGGGGTGGTTGGCAGTCCATCAGAGGACGAGACTTCTAAGGGCCCCGTTGTAAGAATTTCTGCTGCAGATCACAGAGACTTATGTACTGGAAACTGATACCAGAAGCACCCCAGCTGGTCGTGACTCATATGATAGAACAGAAGAGCAGAGGTGATTTTTTGCATAACTGGGTCCCCATCCATTCTATTTTAATTTCCACCTGGATGTTCCCCGGGTGGGACAGAGCTCAGGCTTGTGGCTGCTGGCTCTCAGGCGAGGTGGGGGGAGGAGGGGCAGAGAATGGCATTCTGGATGTCCTGTTGTCCTTTGGTGGCTGGAAAAGCCATAAAGAATGACGGACTTGGAACTAACAGCAGAGGAGGCAGCAATGACGGAACAAACTTGCTTTCTAAATTTCCACATCGAGGAAAGTGTATTCGTTCTGCTCACTTGTCCTAGAAATTAAGATTGCAGAAGCTTCATCATAGAAAATGGCTTGTCTCTAGTGACACTTAGATCCCACAATCTTTCCAGAATGAGGGAATTAAAAAAACAACAACACATTCCTTGACCAAAAACGTGGCTACTGTTGTCCAAAACCACAGGTAAGCAAACACAAAACGGAAATACAGGGAGCGTGCTGATTCTTTGTATCCCTCTCAGAAAAATTTTTTTCCTGAATTTTGAAAAATAAAACAACTCTATCAATTAATATAATGCATTGTTATCAACTGTTGTAAGTTATCAAGAAAAACTACTTCAAAACTCTAGCATTGACTTTTTTTATTTAGATTAATTTTTATGGAGTGATCACTGGGCTGGCTGTCATGGAAAAAAAACAAAAACATTTTCTCTCTGTTTTTTAGTAAATTTGAGCCATCTCAAATGTTAAAGGAGAAAAATATGAGGGAAAATTCGTTGAGGAAGAATGAACTGTGTCTATCTTAGTCTAACTGTTGGTCTGCATTAGACTTAATTGTTGTGTCCGTCTGCCAATAAAATGCCCCAAATCAGCAAATCCTGAAACTGCTTTTGTTTGCAGGGTTGTTGCTCACATGTTTAGCCATTGGCTACTGCCCTCATTATGGGCGGGTAGCATCTTACAGTGGAGTTTCCTAAGTCTGGCCAAGCAACAAAGAACATTTGGTTTTCCCTTTTGTTTCAATCATCACAAGGAGGTGAATCACATTGAAATTTGTCCTTAATTTATTCACTTCCCTGACTGAAGTCTTTTTTTTTTGGTCTTTTTTTAAATTTTCTTGTTTGAGAAAAGTTGAGAGAGACCAGGGGAGAGCCCAGAGCAGTCCCCATAGTTGTACATCATCAGCTGTGACATGGTTTCATTCCACACAGGTGGATACGGGGCCACATGGGCAGGAACTGAACTGGGGCCCCCACCACATGGGAGGTGAACACCTTCCCCGTGGAGCCATCCTGGCAGTTATCAGTTGTGCCGAAGTTCAGCATACGGGGTTTACACAGTCCAGGGCAGGGAATCTACCCACAGACTTTGTGATTGAGAGATGAGCGCTCAACCTCTGAGCTATCCCCAGAAATCTTTAATGATTTCTGATTTACTCCTGCTGATTAGCTTACACATCACCAATTAGATGGTGAACATCTTCAAATTGAGGAGCATGAGTAATTCTTTTGCAGCCTGTTCCTCTCCACCACCCACTGCCTACAGCAAGGCTGAGTGTGTAATCAGCATCCAGTAAAGATTGGATGCTTGTTGTTTTAACAGACAAGGAAATCTGCCCTAAGAGTGGAACCAATGAAGAAGCATTACGTTGAGAGCAGTCACCATGGACATAACCCACCAATTTGCCACTTTTTCGTTGAGAATTGGCGATAACTTGTACCTGGTGCATGGCTTAAGGATGTGCCACATGATTTGCATGCTTGCCACAGGGGACCACCTGATGGCTAGGTCTAGAGTCTTCATGACTTCAGTGTCTGCAAGGGTTACAATCAATAAACATGGGGATACTCTTACATCTCTGACAGATCTGTTACTAGGCCACGTTCTCCTTGCAGGTAAGTTTGCTGAGTGAGGCTGGTAGCTGAAACTCCTCTTGCAGTTTCCTCCAGAGAACACTCCCATTTGAGTGGGCAAGTGCCCAGGAGATTTACGAGGGTTCCGAGACATAAACCCAAAGTGCATAATCGGTGTGAGGGGTGTTCCAACTGTGTCCCTGTCACCTTCTGTGAATGATTATGGGGAAGGGTGGCATCAATACAACAAAACAGCCCACTTGAGGGCTCTCAAGTTCGCCGTCTGATGAAGACTTCTGGTGCCAGACCAACTTTTGGGGTTGTCACATGGCTTTGTGAAGCAACTTCCAAAAGGGGCTGAAAACCACAATATTGATATACTGGGCCCCTGGCCAGGACAAAGCCTGAGTCCAGGCGGCGGGGTAAAAGATTCCAGTGGCTACTTGAGCACCAGTGTATTGTCTGGGACCCCAGGGGCACAGTCACGAATCTTGTACCAGACAAGCACAGCCAGACCTCTCTGTAATGCTGTTTGGGGCGGAGAAGCCGGGCTTGCCTTGTAGGTTAACTGAGTTATGGCAGGCTTCAGCTGGAAGGAGTTTTCCTTCAGGAACTGATTTGGCCTTCAACGTATCTTAATTTAAGAGTGACTGTTGGCAGTCCAGGGTGGGGTTCAGAACTGGAATCTTACCCTTCGCACTGTACCGCCCTCCCTGCCCCAGGGGTTCTGATGAATAAAATATGCACAGAGAGAACTGAACCAGTTTGGGCAAAGGATCAGGGTTGTGTTTTTTTTTTTTTTGCTTTGTTTTGTTTTTATTTTTTTAAGCATAAGGCTTCCTAGTAGAGCTGGATTATGCAAAGTGAAATTTCTAGTCCTTCTCCCTGAATTGAAGACAGCCGGGCTGATCCAATATATGGACCAAGTCTCACACTGAAAAGCTGAACCTCAGAGAAGAGGCTAGAACGAGGCAATAGCAAGTGGAAAGGAGAGTTCATTCTACCTGAGAATGTCCATCTTAAAAGAGGGAGGTGAGGACCATCTTGTTTTTGAGGTACCCACTGGCCCTCTTTCTGCACAGGGACGGAGTAGCCAATGAAGTGAAGAATAGGGTACAGATTTCCTCACCAGAGAAGAAAGAAATGGGAGTGCAGAAACTTAGAAGGATGTTCTCACTTCCTTGGGCAGAGAGAGCAAGTTAATCAGTCCTGCTATCCACTGTGACGCTCTCGACACAGATGGGAAGGCAGATGAACAACCTTCATGGAAAGGGAGGCTGGGATAGTTCAGAGGTTGAGTGCTTGCTTTGCAATCACGAGGTCTGGGGTTCGATTCTTGGCCTCACCTTGCAAACCCATATGCTGAACTACAGTGCAGCTGGTTATCTCCAGGATGGCTCGGAGGTGAAGGTTCTTGCCTCCCTTGTGGGAGGCCCCCAGTTTGGTTTCCACCGCATGTGGCCCCACATCCACCTGTGTGCAATGAAACCTAGTCACAACTAATGATGTACAACTATGAAGACTGCTCTGGACCCTCCCCACTTCTCTCTCTCTCTCCCTTCTCCCAAACAAGCAAACAAATAAACAAAAAAAGAACCTTAATGGAAGCTATAGGCAGATTAACTGTGAGGCAAGTACTCTGGACTCTATTCTCAGGAAAGACACTCTACACAGTCGTAAGTAGCAGCTGTCTAGGAAGGGGTTAGAGTAGGGGCACATCAATGCCCATTGTATCACTACCCATCATGCACTTGGAAGCCATGTTAAGACACCTTCAATTGTACAAATTAACCCAGAGGAACAGGGGGATGATTTCACCAAAAATCACAGTGTCCCTAAACAATTTCTTCTTCCACTTGTTTAATCTTAGAACACATCATTTGGTTTAGTTTTCTGCTTAAGGTTTCCTTTGGTAAAATTAAAATGAATTTATGGTCCTGCACACATGATCACCTCAATCATGTGGCCCCAATACATGATGCATGACCTCAAGTAATCAATATGAGGTTAGACAAGCACATGGGGATAAATCACAAGATCGATAAATTAATGGGAGGCTTACAATCAGTAGGAAAATTTTGAGAAATATAATGTACTGTACCATTGATATACCTACATGGTCATGAAAACGCTGAACAAATATTTGTTCATTTCGTATGCACAAGTATTTGTAGATAAATGGCATACATTTTCAGACTAAACCAAACATGGTAGATAGTTGCTTGTGATTGTGTATAACAAAATATGTTTTGTTTTTTTCAGGATTTTAAAGTCACTTGATAACCCTTATGATGGAGGATTATTTTTAATTGCTTGCTTGAAGGTGTGTCTTGACGTGGAATTCAAAACAGAACAAAAGAGTGAAGCTGAAAGTCATAAATATAGTTCACAGTTGGAGAAAACGGAAGAAACACTTAGAAAGACGGAGCTGATATACAATTGTTTTCCTCTCGGCTCAGTCTTATGCAACAGCCCAGAGCAAGTTTTGGAATCGTTCTCTGCCTCTTTTCCTTACAGTTACATTGTACTATTTAGTAATCTAATCAAAGGAGCACAACAGTGAGTTTATGGAACTTTGCAAAACAACTTCAGTCAAATAATCCACCTACTAAAATTCTCACAGGACCATAGGTTTTAAAAACTCATATATGTGAAGTTATCACACATATTATGTCTTGTAATGAAAAACAGCAGTTGCCTACTTTCCCACTTGCCACTTACCCTTCCCCAGACGTAATAACTTTCAGCTCTTTCAGCTGAATTCTTTTGGTATTTTCCTTCAATTTATTAAATATCAACCTTAGACTGCTACTTTTTAATGTGTAAAATTTTAGACGTTATCTGTGATTTTTCCACTGTAGAAGTTGAGAATTTACTTTGTTTCATGCCTACCCCTGCACACATATACTTGTATTCTGCATAGTCCCAATATAGAAATCTCAGAATTGTAGTTAGATCAGCAGTTTTTATATTATTGTGACACACAATGTTATTCATGCTAAGCTATAGAGTATACTATGATTCGTTTCCTTTCCTCGCTTGTCTTTCTTCTCTATTTGCCTGGTTTCTACATGCTTATCATGAATCAAGGCTCACCAGTTTTCTAAATCTCCGATGAATCAGAAGTTCCATCTATTTCATCTTTGTGACAGCATCTCCTGATGTCCCCTGACTAGTTCCAATCTGGAATGGTTGGCCCCACATCTGGTACCCACTGTCATCTGAGATCTGCTTCACCATCATCTTAGAGATCACATTTGTCTTGTGTTTGCTGAGAAATCTCATTTTCTGAACCTTCTATGTTTCTCAGTTCTGGTTTTGTCCCCTTTCCTAGTGGAATACATACACCTGAAGATTCCTGAGAATGGGTGTACCTGAGACAATCGTATGAAAATCTGCCTATCTTAAAATAGCTTTATCTTATGCCAGTAGTTCAGCTATGTATTAAACTCTAGATTAGGAGTACATTGCTTTTAGAATTCTGAAGACCTCTCCATTGCTTTCTGGCTTCTGTTGTGACTAATAAAACAGCTGAACATACAGTGTTCTAATTTCAGGTCCTTTGTATATGAATTTCTTTTTAGCTTTGATGTCTTTCGGAATCTTCTCTCTGTAATGTTTGGTTAGTTCATGATGGTATGTCTAGATGTGGGTGTATTTTCATCAGTTGGTCTAGATACTAAATAGGCTATCTCACAACAGAGAGGCAGTTGTTAGGTATACTGGAGGTTCTGTGGCACACTCACACCTCTATTATCATTGTGCTTCCACATCATTCTTGAATTTCAAACACCACTTCAAAATGGTCTTGTGCTCCTTGAATGACAACCATGTTCCTGCCATTTTTTTTTATTGCCCTGCCTGTTGCACGATGATTCCAGCATTCGTTTGATTAACGCCTTTGTTTGAGTGAACGCCATAGTACACATTGCACTGTAACTCAATCCAACCTTGCAAAGTATAACAATTCATAGATGGCATCTCCTAAAATGTGTACACTTTTTTTTTGGCATCCTTGATATATTTTTAAAGTATGACCAGCCTTGTGCTGAAAATGTAACATAGTCCTCACTGAACAAAGGGTTAAGCTTCTATATGGAGAACACTTGAATCAGAATAAAGGACAACTCATATCACTGGGAAGTGTGAGAAACACAATTAGCAAGTGAGCTACAGTGATGAGGTTTATTAATAAAACAAGACATCTTTCATGATTCTGAGGACCAAGATAAGAAAGGGGTAAGTCCTTCTCAAAAGCCAATTTCTAAACAATCAGATTAGTTAGTATAAAATAAGACACTTTCCTTTTGTGACTACAATTATCCCCTCTCTGATTAGGAGCATCTTTGTATTCTATCACAATGCAGTTACTTAATGGCTATAAAACCAAATAAACCCGGATAATTGAACATTTGTGTTTTTATCTGCAGACTGTGACCCTTCATTGCCTGTTTGTAGCATCTTCCCGGCAAGCTTGTCCAACCTGTGGCCCAGGATGGCTTTGCATTCGGCCCAACACAAAGTTGTAAACTTTCTTAAATCATTAGGAGATATTTTTGCGACTTTTTAAAGAAAGTTATCAACTACTGTTAGTGTTAGTGTATTTAATGTGTGGCCCAAGACAATTCTTTCGATGTGGCCCAGGAAAACCAAAAGGTTGGACACCTCTACTTGCTGAATAGGTAGTTAAATTCTAGACCATTCTGGCTGGTAATCATGACGCCAAATAATATCTGCCACCATTTCTTAGGGTTTCCAAACCTCTCTCTTTTTTTTCCCCTTAATTCATTTTTTTTTAATTGCTCTTTTAACATCTCTACTTCTTGTTTTTTTCTCTTTCCTTATTCTACTCATGTTCTGTTGCCTCCTCCTTTTTCTTTTATTTTCTTCTTTCCATTTTGTAACCTAATGGACAATACTAGAACATTGGCTTATCTTCCCAGTGACGGTGCTAGCACCCTCAACCCCACCCCAGAAAAAAACAAAAACACTGACGTTTCTGAAATAACGAGAATTGGTGGTTTAAGGGTTTGAATGCTATTGCCCTAAGAAAACTCTGGTCGGCCGTCACTTGTTTGTACAGCACAGAAATAAACATGGCAAAGTAGAACACACTCTGTTTAGGTAACAATTATGCTTGTCATTTGCGCAAAAGAAAAAGAAGGGTAGAAGTTTTTGTAGTTTGCCATCAGGCCACTAAACAACCTTACCTCTCTGGAGGCCAGAGACAATAGCTCTATCTAGTCAAAAATTTTTAAATCCTTTAAAAACCTTTACAACAAAGAATTTCACCACAGTGTTCTTGAATCCTCTGAAAGTTACCAATCAGGTCTTAGAAGCTTGAGGAACATATGCTCTTAGAGAAATGATCTGAAATACTCTGTTTGGAGGTTCTAGAAGGAAAGGACCATCATGACACAATTGATTGAATCACCTTTCTTTCTGGGAAAAAAAAGTGCCCAAACGGAGCCCGGAGGTTGGATAAAACACTTAGGACCCTCAGCTCCTTAGAGCAGCCAAACTAACCCCAGCAATCTTTGAGATAGTTGGCATTAAAGCCAGATTGCACTTATATTCAAATCTTCCAAGCAATAAAGGAGAATATAAACTTTTTATTTCCACCAACAGTGAAGCAGATGACTGATTGTGTCTTTACATCCTTGGCAACCCTCGAAGGTGCCTGCTTTTAAGTGCAGTGTGCTCTTGTTTGAACGTGCAGTACAATAAAATACAATTATCTGCTCTTTGTGCAGTAGTTATGCCAGCCAACAGAAAGATAGGGGGCAGTAAAGGTCGTGTTTATTAGATCTTCTGACTAAACTGACCAGTAAAATGCAAGACAGTGAAGGAATAGGAGTAGCCCCATCCACTCATCTCTGAAGTCTTCCCTCTCCAGGTGAATTCCTTTAAGCAATTCCTCGGAGACACTACATTCTGAGTTTGTTGCTCAGCTGTAAGTGGTTTTAAAGTTCAGCTTCTAGGGGTGAACTTGACACAGCATGGAAGTGGGTTACAGTGGTCCCTCTGCTTCTCAGGCTTCCCCTTTTCTCTCAGAGGACTCTTCTTTACAAGAGTCTTCCCCTTAAAATTGTGCACTGTCCCCTTAGCTACTCAGTGCGCTGAACTTAGCCAGCTGTAGAGAGAAAACGAATGGGTTAAATTGTTTCAGATCACAAATGTCTAATAGCCCCACCTTCCAAAGGTATTAGCATCTTAAGAGAACCTGGAGGTTAATATAAGTGATTTCACTTATTAAAAAGACTTCAAACAGAAGAATCTAGTAAAATAAAAACATGGTGGACACAGTGGGAAGTCATCTGGTAACAAAACAAGGAAGCCTTCCTTTTGCCCTTAATTCCAGGCTCAATTTTTGTGCAGAGGTAAAAGTATCTTTCTCGTGGTTTGCAGAGAGTTCTCTTTACACTTCTCAGATTTGTGTTTAAAAGGCATATGTAGAAGATGCCTGGATGGCTCAGCAGGTTAAGTGCTCCCTTTGCAGTCCTGGGGTCTGAGGATCGAATTCCAGCCCTGGCACATGCGGACCCATACACTGAACTTGGGTGTGTCCCCCAGTTCAGTATTGCCAGGGCATACCTCCCATGTGGGAGGCCCCCGGCCCAGTTCCTACCCTGTGCGGCCCCCACCTACCTGTGTGAGATGAAACCATGTAGAAAACTGATGAGGTACAACTATGGAGACTGCTCTGGGCCCTCCACCTTCTTTCTGTCTCTCTCTCTCTCTCTGCCTCTGTCTCTCTCTGTCAAAAACATTTAAAAATTAAAAAAAAAAAGTCATATGTAATACTAGTCACAAAATTAAATGACTGAAAAATATATCTGCCATCTTGTTTTGGGAAAAAAATATACTGGGAAATCTTTTACTTAATCCACTGTTGCAAAAAATTATGGGATCGGTGAGTGTAAAAGACGAGAGTACCTATTTGAAACTCACCAGAAACAGATGTCTTCTTATTAATACCTAGGCCTTTCAGTAAAAATGTGATTGCTCTATCCATAGCATTTGCGATTCCATAATTAAATTCAGTTGCATTGTTAATGTACTGTTGACATTAACTTGTATCTCATATGCACAAGCCTGGGAATACACATCTGTTAACTTGAAACAGCTGTTGGCAAAATTAGTACAATATGGCCAGTACTTCTTTTAACCATTATGTCTTCCTATTTAAACATGATTTGCATCTGTAAGTACTTATTATATATAAAATTAAAGGAAGATTTATGGCATAATGATGATGAATTTTGAGGCTACATTAATATCGCCTTTGACAACAGTATGGCAGAAAAAGAATGTTAATAGAATATCTCTACGGATCAGAAGCCCTGCCCCACTGGTATGCGTTCTTGAAGGGCAGGGCCTGTGTGGATTTTTTTCCCACACACTCTCCGATCTGGTGAGCTGACAGCTCCAGATGGGGCCATCCCAATGGCTTCTATATTGTTTCCTCTGTTCTTGGGAACGGCAGCATTTTACAAATGTTATGTGATGCCCCCACCCCCGTTCCTTCCAAGAGCCCTATTTCTGGATAGCTGATATTTAAAATTCCACAACTAAACACGTCTTACTTAGTCCTCTCCTAAAACTTCAGCACCCACGTGGAGGCTTGAGTTGTAAGGCCTGATGAGTCACGTAAACCTGAAAATGACTTCATCAGACCATTTCGAGTTTTGACAGGGGCAGCAGGGCTAAGAGAGTGTTAGCTGCAGTGGCTGAGATGAGCGATGAATGTGGTGAATAAAGTGCAGAGGACTAGGGCACCTTAGACCTATGTGCGCTGCAAGCTGTAAGGCCTGGCACCTGGGGTTCCCTGGCTCCCCAAGCACCCCCAAACCTCCCCAGGGTTCAGGTGGGCAGCTCTGGGTGTGGTTTACACCCCCACCCCTCCCCAACTTCCTGTCTCAGTCCTTGGGGCACAGGGGAACGAACAATTGGTATTTGCTAGACAGCATTTTGGGGAGAGATTTTTTCAATTTTTCTGCTTACTTTAAATTGTTAAATTTATTAGGGTGACATTGGTTGGCAAAAATTACATTGTTTCCAGGTGTACAATTCTACGTTACATTGTCTACGTATTGCATTATGTGCTCACCACCCAGAGTCAGCTCTCCTTCCATCACCATGTATTTGATGTCCCCTCCCCACTCCTCTACCCCCTCGATTTCTACCATAAACTTTTGTCGAAACTTCTCAGGCAACTTCTGTTCTGAGCACCAATTCTAACTCCAGGAAATGCTAGAGTTTGTTACTGCATTTATTTTGTTTTCAGTTTACAAAAAAAAAGCATGGAGTGCCTTTTCTGTGCTGGGCCATTTATTTCTAAACTAAGAATGCAACAGGTTAAATTACCAAGTGCAAGAAGCCAGCTGCAAAATGATGACCTACTGTGTGATCCCATTTCTGTGCCCTGTCCAGGACAAGGCAATCTGTAGAAACAGAAAGTAGATCAGCAGTTGCCTCAGGCTGGGGGTGGAGGAGGGGAGGGGTGGAGAATGACTGCTTTAGTTCTTGTTGGCATGACACACGCTCTAAAGTTAGACTATGGTGATGGTTGCGAACCTGCATAAATATACCGAAAACCATTGAACTGCGTGCTTTAAGTGAGTGAGCTTTATGGGATGTAAATTCAATCTCACTCAAACAGTGGGAATTACGTAACAAATGAACACAACCAAACAAACAGAAAATTCAGTCCCTTTACGGTGAAGTTTGAATTTCAGGGGCTATAAATCATTACATAGACAAAGATAAGGCTGGCAAAGGATACACAGAGGGTATTAAGGAAGGACACTTTGATCAGTATTGGGAGAATCAGAGAAAGATTGCTAGAGGGGCGCCTGGCATCTAAGCTGAGAAGTGGTAGACGGAGAAAATGTTATGTAAGAAAAATGTTTGCTGAGCTCCTACTCTGCTAGACCCTGTATGGTAAAAGGTAAGAGTCAATGCTAGGTCTTGAGGGCCTAAGGTTACTGGGGTAGGAACTAAATAGGTGCTTATGGATAATATTATATAATGTGGCAGTGCATAAACACAGATGGACACAGGGACTAGGGATGTTACAAACAGGAGAATGAAAATTAGTCAAGAATAAAAACTCAAGGGGAAGCCAGGATGGCTCAGTGGGTTAAGCACTCACCGTGTAGCCCCAGGGTCCAAGATCAAATCCTGGCCCCAGCCCTTGCAGATCCACATGCTGAACTGGGTGTGCTTCCCATGTGGGAGGCCCCCACTTTAATTCTAGCAGGCAAGCTTCCCGTGTGTGTGTGTGTGGGGGGGGGTCCTGGTTTGACTCCCCGCTCATGGGAGCATGCCTCCCATGTGGGAGGCCCCTAGCTCGGTTTCCACCCTGCATAGCCCCCACCCACTTGTGTGGAACGAAGCCATGTTGTCAAAAACTGATGACGTACAACTATAGAGACTGCTCTGGGCCCTCCCCCTTTTCTCGGTCTTTGTCACTCTCTCTGTCAAAAACAATAACAATAAATCTAAAAAAAAAAAAAAAGAATAAAAACTAGAGGTGGGAATATAAATTGGTACAACTGCTATGGAAGGCAATATGGAGGTTCCTCAAAAAAATTAATAGAATTACCATGATTCAACAATCCTTCTTCTGGATATATATCCCCAAATTTGAAAATCTTAATTCGCAAAGATATAGGTATCTCAATGTTCATCGCAGCAGTGTTCACGGTGGCCAAGTCGTGGAAACAACCACAGTGTCCTCTGAAAGATGACTGGCTAAAGAAGTTGTGGTACATTTACACAATGGACTATGACTCAGCAATAAGAAACAACGAAATGTAGCCATGGATGGACTTTGAGCTTATCACGCTAAGCGAAATAAGTCAGACAGAAAAAATCAAGAACCTTATGACTTCATTCATATGTGAAATATAAAACTGAAAGTAACAAAGAAACAAAAGCTCATGGACAGTCAATAGTTTAGTGGTTGCCTGAGGGTCAGTGGGGAGGGGAGAGGTAGAGGAGGGAGGGGGCATCAAATATATGGTGATGGAAAGAGAACTGACTCTGGGTGGCGAACACACAATGCTACACATAGACGATATAATGTAGAACTGTGCAGCTGGGACCTATGTAATTTTGATCGATCAATGTCACCCCAATCCATTTTAAAAAACAACAAAAATTTGACTTGAGGGGAGGCGATTCTGCTTCAACCTAATGAGGTGAAGAGTTGTGATCTTGCCACGTGGCTCCCATCCAGTGATGCCCCTCACCACAGCTTCCGGGCTTCAGTCAGGTGGCCCCTGTCTCCTTCCTCACCAGGTCGCATTTGCCAATGGGGGGACCTTGTGAGATCAGAGCCACTCGAGAAAGCTGGGAGGTGGGGAGGAGGCCTAAGAGTCGCCCCACTTAGAGCCATTCCCACAGGAGAGACCTACTGATCCATTTATTTTCAGCAGGTGTCAAGCTGCCCCATCGTCTTCCCACGTTCCCTGTGTACTTTGAATAGTAGGAGCTCTTAAGCCTCTGCAGTCAAACCTTTCCTAGCATCTTGCAACTCTGATGATTTCTGGCAGTTCAGTAACCTGTCACCTCCCCAGAGAAGCCTCTGCCAGATGCCTCTGGGAGCACACTCCTCCCAGCTCTGCTTGGCGGGGGCCTGCAACCACATTCCCCACATGTCCCAACCAGCACCTGGCGAAGGCACCCAGAGATAGGAAAACTGTGATTCCAGAGGTTGCACCCACGGCTGTAAATCAAACCCAAGAGGAACGTGCCAACGGCACGAAGACGACTGTGACATGATTCGTTGGTGCTTCTCTCTTATCTATTTCATTGTGTTTGCTCAGCATCAGTTTTTGTTTTATTTATTTGTTTATTTATTTATTTATTTATTTATTTATTTTTGACAGAGAGAGAGACAGAGACAGAGACAGAGACAGAGACAGAGAGAACTGAACTAGGGGAACTCCCCAGTTCAGCATATGGTTCCGCACAGGCCGGGGCCGGGATTCGATCCTGGGTCCCCGGCGATGCAAAGTGAGCGCTTAACCCACTGAGCCATCCCGGCTTCCCCTAGTTTTTGTTTTAAATAGTCCAGAATTCCTGTTTCGGAGTTCCTTATTTGACACCACTCTGCCCTGACACAAAACCAGGGAAGGCTGGTTTTGGTCCTACGGCTTTGACTTCTGCATCTGTAGCGGCAGCATAACTCAGTCCTCAGTGTTGGTGGTGGTGGAGATGAGAGGGGGACGCACTATTGTCACTGGATTTGATAGCAGTTTACTGAAGACGACACCCTGGGAGGCTTCCATTGGAAGATAAATCGACATCCAGAAACTCAGTTCTCCCGACACAATGCTGATCCCAGGAAACAGGCAGACACTCTGGAGCCCATCACCCACTCCAGACTGTCCGTTCTTCGGGGAAACAGGAAGCTGAGAAGCAGGAAGCTGAGAAGCAGGGTCTGTATCAGCTTCATCTCAGGATCCATAAATAATTCATGGAAGATATCAATTTATTTCGAGGAAAGGTGGCCAAGAGAGAGTTCGGGGTGTTTACCAATAACATGGCTCTGGAAACTCCATCGGGTGGAAATGGTTCCTGTTCTTGGCAGGCATAGCGTGTGCTCTGGGTTGCCTCCACACCCTTTTAAAAACATGCCATTGATTTTGCATAACTAATGTGAACATTGAGCTGGGGACTATTTAGAGACAAGTAGGAACGGAGACCGGGTTTTTTCCCAGGGGGGATGCACATGTGGTGGAAACCGATGAACCCAACTCTGTGCCATTTGATGACTAAATTCATGTTAAGCTATAGAGGCATTGATTCAATTTCCCCTTGTGCTAGTCTTAATTGGGACCAAATTTTATCTTATAAGTAGAAGTAGTAGCTGCAAATAATTTCATGCCCTGCCCATGACATAGGCACCAATATTTAACAAAATGCTCATAAACTCTTTTATGAGGCTGTAAAGCTGGAAAGCTCATGCCCATTAAAAGCTAAGCTTCATGTTACATGTAATTAAGGCAAGGAGGAGAATGTAAAAACGTAAGTTTTAAAACGTACCTTGTATCACATAGGAAATGCACACAGAAAAGGCTGCCTAAGTTCCATTTCAAAGGCCAAGGTGAGGCCAAGGAGGAAAGGTCATGGTGGGTGAAGGATTCCACCGGAGAAAAATATTAAGGGGAAAAAAGTGTTACTATTTCGAGTTCTTCGGAGCCTATTACTGTATTGATGGTTAGAGCTCCTTTTCTGTTTTCCCTGATTATAAATAACAAGGTATCATTAAAAGCACATTCAGGGCCTAGTTGGTTAATCTAGGTTATAATTTTTGGTGCCACAAAGTTTGAAAATTGTTACTTATTTTTCTTTAAGAACGAGGCCTTCCAAACTGACTTGTGTATTAAGACGAGGTCAGGAGAAATGTTCAGCCTCCATCAAAGGCAGCTGGAGAGGTTGCTCATCACTTTTGTTCTTCCCAGGACCCACTAAGGGAGAACTTTCTCTTCTGTAGTGAAGACCCATCTATGCTGTTCTTGGCAAGAATAATGTGTGCTCAGGGTGGAAGCCACACCTTTTCAACCTTGTTCTAACTGTGAGGGGCCTAATGGATTAACCTAAGCAACATTTGCTTCAGTGTCGGTCTTGTATGCAATCTTTTCAGATCCATGTATTTACTGCAAAGGGACATCAAAATTTTGAATCCCAAGGATGCAGGATAGCTCAGCAGTTGCTTGTTTGCCACACATTGCAAGGTCCAAGGTTCAATTCCAGGCCCCAGCCCATGCAAATCCGTATGCTGAACTGTGGTACAGCTGGTATCACCAGGATGGCTCAGCAATGAAGCTTCTCTCCTTCCAAGTAGGAGACCCCCAGTTAAGTTCCTGCCTTGTGTGACCCAACATCCACCTGTGTGGAATGAAACCATGTCACAACTCGTCACGTACAACTATGGAAACTCTTCTGGGCCCTCCTCCTTCTCTCTCTCTCTCTCTCTCTCTCTCTCTCTCTCTCTGTCTTTCTGTCTCTCTCATCTTCTCTCAAACAACAAAATAAAATCTTTAAAAAATTCTGAATCCCATATCATTAGCTATTAATGTAAGAAACCCAATGGGGACCCAACAACCTCTTATATCTTAGTGAACATTCGTGAACATATGTTTGATTATATGTTACAATATATGCCTGTTTTATTTTATTGTTCTTAAATTTTTATCATTTAAATTGATGATTTAATTTTAAAAACATACAATTATAAACCAAATAAAAATAAAATTATAGACTGAAAAGAAAATTAAACTGTTGACCTCGATGCCACACACTGAGCTTTCAGTCTACAGATTTTGTCTGTTTATTTTATTGTTAAATTTATTGGGATGACATTGGTTGGTAACAATTACATTGTTTCCAGGTGTACAACTCTATGCCTCATCGTCTATGCGTTGACTATGCGCACATCACCCAGAATCAACTCTCTTTCCATCACCATATATTTGATGGCCCCTCCCTACTCCCCCCTCCACCTTCCCCTTTACCCTCAGGTAACCACTAAACTATTGACTGTGTCTATGAGTTTTTGCTTCTTTGTTACTTTCAGTTTTATATCCCACCTGTAAGTAAGGCCATATGTTTCTTGATTCTTTCTGTCTGGCTTATTTTGCTTAATATGACAGTTTCAAGGTCCATCCATGTTGTCACAAATGGCTGTATTTTATCTTTTTTTTTTTTTTTTTTATCACTGAGTAGTATTCCATTGTGTAAATGCACCACAACTTCTTTATCCAGTCATCTATTAAAGGACACTTTGTTTTTTTCCACGACTTGGTCACTGTGAACAGTGCTGTGATGAATATTGGGGTGCATATATCTTTGTGAATTAAGGTTTTCAAGTTTTTTGGGTAGTTAATCTACAGATTTTGAACAGATTTTATTATAGAAAAAAGTGGAAATACAGTCAAACAAAATATGTAAGTCACATACCATCACTATTAAATTGCTTAGCCTAGCCCCCAAAACTGCATCAAGTTGATATATTTTACTGGCCAACTGTAAAATAAGAAAAGTCACTACATAGTTGAGAGTCATGTTATATTCATGAGACCATGTTACTTCTGAATTCTGATGTACAAATAACCAATTGTAATTATTTTGCTTTTTAAATATATCTAAACATTTTAATGAACTTTATAAAAATAATCTTTTAAGTAATAAAAATAAATTTAATGTTAAACATAAATTTCTTGAGGAAATATCTGGGTTAGATATATTAACTATCTCCTCCTAATGAGCCAGTCAAGAAATATCAAATTAATATATTTTTATTTATTTATTTATTTTGGACAGAGAGGGAGAGAGATACACAGACAGAGACAGAGAGAGAACTGAACTAGGGGAGCTCCCAGTTCAGTATATGGTTCCGCACGGGCCGGGGCCGGGATTCGATCCTCGGTCCCCGGCGCTGCAAAGTGAGCGCTTAACCCACTGAGCCATCCCGGCTTCCCCAAGAAATATCAAATTAAAAGCCTAATCTACCTAAGTATAACTATCCTATAGGAATACAAAACTTTTTTATGATGTTTTCTCCAAAAGTTGCTGTTAGTTTTATTCTCACTATTAGCTGGGTTTCAGTTATTGTCTTCATTTATATCACAAATAGACTTACAAATTGGAAATATTCCTGATAAGTTTTAGAATTAGTACTTTGAGTGTGCCTTGAGCATGTGAAAGGTCTTCCATTTAATATAGAGCCATAAATCAAAGTCTTTATGTTGCAAGAAACATAAAGAAACAAATGGAGCAGTCTTTGGGGAGGATTGCATGGTCTATATCAATTAGAAAAAAAGAGTTCTACAGCCCCTACACCAAGTGAATGAATCATATAAGAAATATGGAAGCTGATCATCGCAGTTTCTGCAGCAATGAAAATATGATAAAATGTTCTTTTGAAAGTACAAAAACTTGCAAGCCCTGCCAAATACAAGGCCTAGTTTGCAGGCACTGGAGGTATCCTGTTGTCTGTCTAGGTCTTCAGGCTTTCTAACAACTTCTGGTTCATCCCCCTAAGTTGAAGTGATATATCAAAATGCATTAGTTTCCAAGAGCCATTAAAATCACTGGAACTTTAAAAACACACTGAAAGAAAACAGGCAGTGAGCTTTGCAGAGTAATTATTCCTTGAGCCAGTCAAAATGGGAGAATCTGTAGTAGTATCATTTTGCACTCGCATCCATGTTTTTGAAATGATCAGCCCATAAGAGCTAACTCAAAATTATGTTTGTTCCTTTTAAATGCTGTAATCCTAGCCACGGATTCTGATGATATTTTTTGATTTGTTTCTTTTTATAAGATGAAAATTCACAGAGAAAAATGTTAGATACTTATGATTCTTGTGGTATTTTCTTACCTTAAGGAGCACGTAAGATAATCTTTACTAAGATCCTAACCCTGATCATCTCCCTGGGCTCTTAACCTTATTATTATATTAAGTCCTACCCCCTTTTGTGTCCCCCTCCCCCGCCCAATGCCAAAGCATTACAGCTTTGGAATAACTCTTGCTGGGTAGCCTAATTTTGACTACTTTGTGTGTTTCTTCTTGGAATCCTTCAGTAAAATGGAACTAAAAGAAGAAACTTCAGATGTGGAACAATATAATTCTGTTCCCCCACAAACGTTACCAAAATGATTTCCATTTCAAAAATTAGTGATATTTTCCAATGCTCTCTAAGTGGAAGTCATTGTTTTGTAGCGATAATTGCCAGGTATGGGAACAACTAACATGAGGAAAATTAAATGAACCATGTGTAAACCCAACCAGCAGTCAATGGTGAGTCCTTCTTTGTTATGTCCCCACAGGATCCAATCCACCTACATGGATGGTTGGCAAACAGTATACTTTTAACCTACACACACACACACACACACACACACACACACACACACACACACACAATGTCAACAGTGATGCTTGGAAATGCTTACTCAGCTATTCTTGACTTCATATTATGAATGTTTTCTTTAGTTTCGTTTAGATTGGACACTAATCAATTCTTACCAAAAATAATACACTTCAAGTTTTACATCTAAAATTACATTAAAATGTCTACTCCTATTTTTTCCCACTTCAGTTATTAACTTGCTAAGCATACAAATACACATGCACATACGTACACACACCTATTACCCCAAGGTAAAATAAATTGTCGGGTTGTTGTTTTTTTATTCAGGAGTGACTAAAATGATTCCTAGCAGTGCCTTGTCTTAATAAAATAAAACCTTGTTACTGCACTGTATTCAAAATCCTTGGTCATTGTTGAGCAGGGAGTTTATCTGATGAAAGTTTAGAGACTATCAGGGATGGAGTGTAGTTATCTTATTAAATCACACCCCCATAAGTGAATCATCATCATGCTATCCCTGCCAACTGGTCAATCTTGGTATGGTTAGATGACTCCTGTACAAAGGAGAATAAAAGACACTCTGAACACAGACTATTACTAGTAAGACATTTATTAATATTATCATTACACTTGTGTCTAAAATCTATTATTACTTCAGTGGTGAAGAGGTAAATGCCAGACAAACCTCAGTCAGACAGCTATTACAGTTAAGTTGACAGTAAATTACAGTGAACCCCCATTGACTATAAGTAATCCTGTTACAAGTAACATAATACATTAAAACTTGATGAAGAGGCTGCGTGAATTAGCAACTTTTTATTTCATTAAAAAATGATTGAAAAACCTAAAAATGGTGCTTGCATATAGCTGCAGATATTAGAAAAACCTTTTATTTTAAAGTTTAATTCTGTACCATTCTTTTTAAAAATCTACCATCTATCAGATGCAGATATGTATAGTAAATATCAAGTGATATTTGTCTTCAAATATAAGTTAAGACAGTTAAATATAAATTCATGTTTACTTTCATATAAAAATATATATAAAAATAGAGTATTTAAAGAAGGTGGATATTCATACTAAGGAAGTGATGACTCAAAATAGTTATTTTTGTAAGTTAATAAAATTGAGGTATTTTTACATTTGGTAATTTCAGCCATGTATTGAATTAAACTTTCTCAGCTCTTTTTCCCCCCTCAAAGAAAAATAATCCTTTAAAGACCATTGTAACTGTGAAATGTTACTTCACACCAAAGCATTTGTAAAATAAAGTTACTATTTTGAAATTAAAATATAGAAAAGAAAATTCCCAATACTAGAATTAGATATATTTTATATGTATGCCACAGTTTGAATAAAAAATAATTTATGCCTACTCTAAATTTGGATTAGATATAGTTGCTCAGGAAAATAAAAATTGGGTTACTAGTATTTATGGACATATACAAATGTTTTATGGAAATAAATGCTTATGTACTTGAGCATGCTAATCATTTGGAAAATATTTACATAAGATGCAATTGTAATCTTACATTATTACACAGAGCTCTAATAGCAAACCAAAGCTTTCTTAAGTAATATCATCACTGAAACATGATAAAGTAATTACACAAAGAACTGTATTTTGCTTCTCACTTTAAAATTACATAGTTAATCAACTTTGACTGCAACTATCCATCCATGTTCACAGACAGGATAGGAGGGAATGTTTATGAAAAATACAGAGTGCAAAGTTAGCAATACTGGTGTTTTAACTATAAAATATGACATTTCCTGTCTTGCTCATAGAATCTACTTGAGTTCCCTTGGGAAGGGTTACCATTCTTTTCCTTTTCAGTTATAAAATTTGAAAAGGATGTGAAGAAATGCTTTTATTAGGCACTGGAGTTACAAAGCCGTAACCATCCTAAACGCCACATTTTCTCCTGGTAAAGGACACAACAGCCATCCCTGTTTGCATGTGGAATGTTATTGCTTTTTGACCCTTTTCAGTATTACTGTACCAATAGAGAAGATAACACAACACTTAAGAGCATTATCCTTTCCTCTCACATCATTCAAATGTGTATATTTGTCTTTATTATCACAATGCAATACCTAGCTCACAGCGTTTCTAGTTTAGGATTATATTTCCAGTAACCATTTCCTAGCTCTATCTTGACCCTTGAAACCAACCGATTTTTAAGTACACATCTTGACTTAATAAAACTGTAAGAAAAAAGAAGTGTTATTGCTATTTTTTAGCTATATGTGCATTGGTGTGTATGTGTATGCTCGTATGCATGAGTGTGCGTGGTCAATCTAAAATATACAAGACATCCGGGATTTGGTTCTTAGATACTGTAATCGACGTGCATGGCTTGGCTTCCATTTCAAGTTCAGTCCTCCTGCAGGGAGTCTACCCAGTTCCTTTCTTTGCACATATCCTGCTGAGAAGGATTTCAGAGCAAACCTGATTAATTGGACCTCGGACATGATAGGGCGATTGATCACTTATTACAGAGTCTTGTTGTCGTTGCTGTAGTTTGCTTTGATGGCTGAAATACCTTCCCACAATGTGATTTCTTGATTGTTTGATTTTAATAAAGTGATATTCTTTGGATAACTTCGATTTCACTACCTGCAAATCAAGAGCAGAAATAAAATCAGTGAAGCAAAATCAAAGACAACTGAGCCCTGCACAGAGCAGATTAACTGACTCACAAACTTGAACAGCGTCTCTACGTCACAGTATCTTAGTTTCTAGGAAAGCTCCAGGTTGACATTTGAATATCTGCTACTTTTCTTACCTCAGGGCAGCTGACTCAATGCAACTAAGGGGTAATGTCAGACAGCTTCGTTAGCACACTGCTGTGTGTGTGCATGTATACTCGTATGTATGAATACAGGCCAGATGTTAACATATAAAGAAGATATGTACTGATTCAGACATCATACTCTAGACCTGTCATGGCACCTCGTATGGAATAGCAACTAAACTATTTTCAGAGTAAAATGACTTTTCCATTGCACATAGTTATAGTTAGTGGTTTCATTTCTCTGGGTATTTAGTAAGTTATGGCATCCAAAGGAGTACTCCTTTGTACTAAGCCCTATTAAGCCCTAAGTACTAAGCCCTATTAAGATAATAACTTTACATACATACATGTTTGTACATATGTAGTATACTTTTAAAAAATTTTATTGACTAGGCAGCATTATAAACATTGATAAAGCATAAAAAGGTATATAATGAAAAATTTCCTTCCCAGAGGCAGTATATATTACTAATTTCTTTGTGATTCTATTCACAGACATTTTATGGATATCAACACACATATATGAGTATACAAACAAAGAGGCTATATTTACTGTCTATTTGTACCATTTACAAAAAGTTGCCCTAGTGAAATCTTATAACAGTCAGCTTTAATCACTGGGTTAATATGACTCAAGTTGTTAGCACCAATGATCAGAGAGAAGGAAGTTGGGGATGAGACAGAGATTGGTGGGGCAAGGAGTCGGGCAGTAGGGGGAGAGAAAATGCTGGCAAAGATGTCTTGGGTGTCTTTAAAAATTAATAACAAATATAAATTCCATCATACTGATGCAACTGGAAGACATTCTTTTTGGTCAATATGGACACATAGATTAGTTATTTCTGATGACTAATAGAGGCAACAATAGCTAGCATGATTTTTTTTTTTTTTTTTTTACTCATTTGGGTGTTTTATAATGATTTAGGCACATTTTTGAACCCATACAAGAGAATGCAATAAAAACAATTCATAAAATACACAATATTTGGAAACAATCATGATAGCTATTTTGAGGATACGTATTTTCAGTTATGTGGCAAGTGAGCATGAACCTTTTAATAAGATTTTTAAAAATAGAAATTCTGTAATGAGTTACACCAAAATGCTAACAACTAGTGATTTGGGGAGGAGGAATTCTACATGAGTTAAAATGTATTCTTCATTAACTTTTGGTCTTGACTTTTTAAATAAAATGCAATGCCCGTGCATTACTTCATAATCATAAAAATGTTCAAGCTATTCCCATTTTGAAGAAAAAAAAAAAAAGTAATAGTAATACGTTTTAAAACCGATTATACCCTGGTAACCCCAAAGAAACAAATTGTTTTCCTGTAGCTATGGGATGTTTGGCTTTTCATGATCAGTCCCTCAGATGAAATGATCCTTAAGAAGTCCAGGGAAATCAGTGGTTTGTGGTGAGGAATCCCTATGGATCACAATTTAGAACTCAGTTTGCCGTTAACCTCTGATTAATATTCCAGGCTCCAACGCTGTTTCTAATATGTGAAGTTCCTTCCACCTCTTTTTGGTGATATTATAATTTAAATACGAGAGGCTGTCGAGGTCCACCGATGTTTCTTTGAAGGTTTTGTCCATTTAGGAGGAGGTCTGTACTCAGTGATAACAAGATTAGTGGGCACTTTTTTAAAAGTTTATTTAAGGAATCATTTTATGCAGACGGACAATATTCAACCCTGAAAAAATATTATTCCAGTGTTCTGAAGCCAAAATAAGATTAATTTTGTTTACATAATTTTATCTTAAGTTCTTACTTTTGCAATTACTTGATGATCTGCATGCTAATTACATGTAAAGCAGAAAAAAGTCCATTGCGATGTTAAAGGTTATAGTACTTAAAAAATTATTTTAACATTTTGTGTGATTTCAGGGTTGCATTTCATGTTGCATTACAAATGTTAGATAATACTAGTGTACATGTATATAGCCATTTTGAACATGATTCATAAAAAGGATATACAAAAAATACTTATTTCTAGTCAGTGCATTTGCTGAAGCAGATAGCTTTCACTGGGAAGTAATGTCAATATTTTGCTGGTTCGCAATGGGAAGGTTGGTAATGTATTTCTGTTTTTAAATCACTAAGGTGATCTCTGAGAAAGAAAGTTGGGATGATGGGGTCTTTTCTGCTTCCGAGGGCCAGCTTAATGCCTCCTACAGTGCCAATGTTCTCTTAATGCTTTTCAAGATTGATCCCTATATGCCCATGCCAAGGATTGGCCCAACAACACTTAAATTAGTTGGTTTCCTTTAAAAATGATCCTGCAGGAAATAATCAAAGATAATAAGCATTCTTACTCCTTTATTAAGCCAGAGTCACCCTGTACTGAATTTGGAAAGCTGAAAAACTACAGAAAAAAATATAATTTTGATTTTGATTTGTCATAAGATAAATGTAAAAAAATCTTCCCAAAATATTACTGTCTATTGAATCCAAGAGTCTTGAAAACATCCAGCAACATTACAAGCCGTACTACCAGCACATATAATTTATTTCAGAAATGCAAGTTTTATTATTATATTTTGTTATAGAAAATTATTTGCTACATGATTGTTTACATAGAAAACTCTAAGGAATTTACCAAAAAATAATGAGATACTATAAAGCTCATATTTAAAAATTATATAGCTTTTCTATATTTTTATCAATAGTTCATGAGAAATGTATTACAGAAAACAATCCCATTACAATACTAAAACAACTTCATTAAGTCCAACAAGGATGCAGGTGAAGGACACATCAAAAGTTCAATGAGATGTAAAAGGAAACATAAGCAAATGGAGAGATATGCTATGTCAAATCTTTCCAAGTTAGTTAAAGTGCAATTCTGATCATAAACTCAGAAGAATTTGGGGGAAACTTCACAAAGAAATTCTAAAATATGTCTTTAAGTGTAACTGTACGAGAATAACCAAGAAAAACCATCACCCCCTAAGAAAGAATAAAAGTAGTAATGAGGGCGACTTTCAATTCTAGACATTTCATTCATCAATATGGATCAAGTCCACCACCAACTAACCCTAGACTCAATTAAACAGAATTCAATACTGAGAGAGAAAGAATGGGAATGTTAATAGTACAGATAAAACTGCATTTCAGAAACTGCTACTGTTTCCTACAAATATTTATGGAGAAACAAGGTAGTTTTAAATAAAACCCAATGTTCTATAAATCCAGTGACCATAAATGTCAACAGCCTCACAGCTGTAATTGCAAGGAATTTAAATCAAGAGTGTATGTTTAAAACGGAACTAAGAACTAAACTGTTAGTGGAGTCTTCAATGGAGAAGGGAATGAGAATTGGAAAGTGTATACAGTGTAAAAAGCAGCAGTTTTTTGTTTTTATTGTATCTACAAATTTTTAAATTCTCAGAGTGAGAAAGAATTCATGCAATCCTTTTATAATAGAAAAGCAGTAGAATGGACGCAAAAATGATGTTGTATCTTATAAAACTAGAATTTGCTGATTTATTTTTTCCCCATATAATACCCATCTTAAAATCTCCAGAGTCCTTTGCGTTAGGAAACACAGGGAGTAATTCAGATATGATCCCTACCCTCACAGGAACTATATAAAGACACATGTCTAAGATACTTGAAGTAAGAACAAGAATGAAATGACTTCAAAGACATTGTCTGAGACGAGCTCCCAAGGTCAGGCACCATGTTGTTTCCATGTCGTGAATAGCTCCTGAGTACACTAAACAGATTGAGTGCTAATTTATGGTGGGCATGATTATCTGTTCACAGGGCTATGATGTGTTTGAACTTCTTTGTAAAATTCAGTGTCCAGCATTGCCGTCAAACTGCTATTAATATTTCTGAGTTTTAAAATATTACCTGATTTTTTGTACTCTCATGGGCTCTGAAGTGAATGAAAAGGAAATTTGCTACAATTTTAAGGCTTGAAAATGTTACGCAAGTGAAAGATGTTTGGTACCTGTACAATAAAAAGCAAATTGCTCCTTTCCTTTGATCTCATGAGTGGACATGTGCCCATTTGGGTACTACCCAAAAATCAGAGGACTATTTGGGGTTATTAAAATACGTCTAAAGTGTCAACTGGGATGTGGCTTTGAAAGAGAGTTGTTAGCAATACAAATGTTAGTTTACCTCTGGGAATAATAATAATAATAGAACATTAGAACATCAGTGAAAGACTTAGCCTTGATCTAGAGACAAGAGACTCTATATGTTTGTGTACCGTTGTCACCTCAATCAGAGACAAATTTTAATAGGTTACACCTCCAAGTGCTTCTTTAAATTTGGTTGCATATGATTTCAGCACAGAGAGACACATGACAGATAAAGAACTACTATACCTAACTAATAATACATGTCTTTTGCCAAATGTTTACATTACTTTAGACATGAGTGTTAAATGGCAATTTTTTTTTTTCCACTTTATCATAATCCAGAGTAACCCCATGCCTTTAGGGTTTTGTTGTTGCTGTTTATTTTCTTTTGGTGAATTTGCTGTGTCAAATTATATTTAAAAGTAGAAAGACAGAGTAAAGGAAATTGGTCCTAACCTGTTAGGTCAGCATTGTTCTATAATCTCCAGTATAAGTATAATAAAAATTCTTTTTCTCACAGCACTGTTCAAATTTAGATTAAGTTACATATAGAAACAGACTTTCAAGTAAAGATTACAGTGTTTCAGAACAATATTATATTTTTAGTCTATTAATTATAGAAACTTAGAAGGGAATAATTTTGGGGCTGGAATCAAGTCCTATAATTATAAGATATTACAGAATACTCATGGATGAACAAAGTTTTCTATGACAATTGTAACAAGAATTAAAATTCTGTGCTTTGGCAGGGGAAGCACCTTTTATTTTTCATAGGTTTCTTATATGCTAAGAGATTTCCCAGTTTATGATTACAGATCTTTCCACATCTCTACATAATTAAGGACTTGGGCACACAGACATTTTAGAAGGCACACAAATGGCCTCAATTCAACTTCACTGTTCTTGGCCAATGGCTATTGAAAGACTTCCCAAACAAATAAAAAACCATTATAAGCTACACAACAAAGCTAACATTGCAACTTTTTCCTGCTAAATGCATGTAGTAACTTCAACATTCAAAACCTATTTCCCATAAATTTTCATTAGAATGAGTTTATTACCAAGTCCATTAATTGCTACATGGCAATAATTTTGAATTTTCCAAAAGCTGGTACAAACAGGGAAAGCTCGGTGAGTTGGAAAAGTGTCAGGCAGATTACAAGCAAATACCTTTTCTAAAACTGAACTTGACCTGAATCACACCCAAGGAACTTCTGATGTGGTTCCAGATACACAGAACAAAATAGAAAACAATTTTCAGTAGTACAAGTGTTCCTAAATCTTTCTTGACCAGATTAGGGGGATGTTCTGATTTTAAGTGTGTTTCCCCATCATCGGTGGAATATGAAAAGGAATGAGGGTGATGGCTTTCTAAGGTTGGAAAATGTAAGATTAACCAGAAAAAATGTGCTAGTCTAGTCTTTTAAAATAAATATATGCTATTTGAAGTATTTTTTATTTGGTCATTTCGCAGACAAGACATTTAATCGAAGATTTGGTCACAAATTTATGACCAGCTGAAAAAGTAACTTAAGAATTCACAGAAATGGAGTAAAAATAAAGTGATGAACAATAGCTTGAAGCCAGTCCTTATAATTCATAATTCCATTTTGGGAAATCATGCAATTTTTAAAGATAATAATTCTTTCATCTACCCCCCCACCCAAAATATTTAATTATGGCCACATGAAATAAGCCATGTTTTGATTGAAGGGAGTCCAACTTCTGAATGGGTCAAAGATGCTGAGGATTAGTGGGCAAGACTCAAGTTTTCTTTAAGAATGACGTTTGGGATTTTTGTTGTTGTTGTTCTTGGTGTTTCCAGATTTGTAATGTCTCCATCTCCCACCCTACCTCCAAATCTCCAACCCTTCTTCCTCTGGCAGCTGAGCCCTTTTAACTACCATCCCTAGACAGAGTTCAGTTCCCGGATCTGGGAACAAATTCTTGCTCGGAGGTGGGAAGGTTGATTATAAGGAGCTACTGACCAGTGGTTACCCAACTTAATGTTAAACTGTTGGTTCTGTTTTGCACGCCCACGTCGTTTCCCAGAGACTAACTCCGTTGTCTGAAACTCAGATTCCTAAGTGGCTGAATGCTCATATCACTGAATTTTTTTTTTCATTGTTAAATTTATTGGGGTGTCATTAATTCATGTCACGGAATTCTTGATGCTGTTTGAATGCCCTTCATTAGTCTCGTGGATTGTAAGCAAAATTCCTACCCTGCTGTAGTTAGACGTGCATCTTGGGTCTTGGCATCTTTTTTGATCTTAACTCAAGGTGTTTGTTTTCATCTATCTCTCTGAAACTTAGAATTTTTACCGAACAATATGGCACTAAAATGTTACTTAATAACAATTTGCATGGACCAATGTTCCCAAGTGCTGGTTTCACCCTAGGGATAATGTCCAGCACTGCTCTGGCTTTTTACAAAGAGGTCTATTGGACCATTTATTTTCTATTACGTATTATTATTAAGTTTGCTGGGGTGACATTGGTTAGTAAAATTATATAGGTTTAAAGTGTACGACTTTATAATACATCGCCTGTGTGTTGCACTGTGTGCTCACCACCCAGAGTCCGTTCTCCATCCATCACCATATATTTGACCCCTCCCCACCTTTACCCTCAGGTAACCACTAAACTGTGTCTGTGTCTATGAGTGTTTGCTTCTTTGTTTGCATTTCTTCTCCTGTCAGCGAGCTCTCCAGCCTCCTTTCTGAGATGGTGTATGCCTGTCGGCCGGGCTGTGGGAAGTAATGGAGGGGCTCCACCCTTCAGGCACCCACGTTTCCTTTCACCTTTCTGATGTCAGCCCCAGATTCATTTGTCTTTACCTGTGTTTCTAAGTTCCTAACTCCCTGCTGTTCAATTTTAAAAGAAATCATAGGTATGGATGTAGGTTCTTGACTGCATGAGGTAGGGGTGAGGGATTTGGGGGGGTCCACTGATTTGGTGTACAGACTTTTTTTCCTTAATATTTATTTATTTATTTATTTATTTTTGACAGGGAGAGAGAGAGAGATACAGAGACAGAGACAGAGAGAGAACTGAACTGGGGGAGCTCCCAGTTCAGCACATGGGTCCACATGGGCCACGGCCGGGATTCGATCCTCGGTTCCCAGCGCTGCAAAGTGAGTGCTTAACCCACTGAGCCATCCCGGCTTCCCCTGTGTACAGACTTTTAACCCACTGTTTTCTGACCTGTGCCTCAGCCCTGCCTTCGTGAGCAGTTGGACCCTGCAGGTCAGAGCCATTCAGAGGACCTGTGGTTACCTGTGCCTCCCCTTTATTTATTTATTGTAGATTTTGTTTATTGTTTTTGACAGAGACAGAGAGAAGTGGGGGGGCCAGAGCAGTTTCCATACTTGTACGTCATCAGTTTGCAACATGGTTTTGTTCCACACAGGTGGGCAGGGGCCACACTGCATGGAAGCCACACCCTCTCGTGCTAGGAGTCAAACGGGGGGAGGAAGGGAGGGCAGGAACTGAACTGGGGGCCTCCCGCATGGAAAGCACATCCCAGTTCAGCACATGGGTCCACACCGGCCAGGGCTGGGATTCGATCCTCGGTCCCCGGGGCTGCAAAGTGAGCGCTTAACCCACTGAGCCCTCCTGGCTTTCCCTGTGCCTCCCCTTTCATTGGTGCCTCTCCTCTCCAGCCCCTGACATTGCCACATCCCTGTAGGCTAAGTCAAGCTCCTTAGAATGAATTCAGGTTTCTTATCTGTTTTGAGTCATTTCTTATTCTGTCTATTTAGGGGGAGGGAGGGAATAGCTTTAGGTTATTAAAGCCTTTTTCATGGAGTTTCAAGTGGAAGAGAAGATAAATTCTTGTGGTCACATTTAATCTGTATTCCATACATGACTTTAGACATTATCTTTTAGGCAAGTTTTCCCAGTGTGTGTTTAGTGAGGTGCTAATAGTTGTTATTAAAAAAAAGAATAGTGGTTGTGTGGTCACAAAGGCCTGGGGAAAACTGGTCAACCTAAGCTAGACAGTTTCTTTGCTGTAGGGCTTGTGTGATTGTTTCCTATACTAACATTATTTGAAAATCCTTCAAGTGGAGGGGTATACAGTATTTTCAAACCACAGATCCTGTTTTCACCAGGAAAGAACATTAAAACCTAAAGTAGGAAATGTATATCCACAAGGTTCAAAGTCCATCTTAACTTGGCACTTAAAGGTTGCTAGTAAACCTCCAGAAATGAGGATTTATTGCAAAGAACATGACATAGTGATGAGTCAGCATCTCTTTCGTATACACTGACACTGTATAATAGGTTCTGTGCTACGAATACTGGGATAGATCGTTGCCTTAAGGGGTCATAATACTAGTTCAACATAGGGTGACTGATACTCTTTCTTTATTCTCCATCTAATTATCCTTCTTAAGAGAGAGCCTGATGTAATTGGTGTTATTATCATTCAACATAGGATGCAGCCTCTTGAAATAGGATTTTGTACCCAAGTATCGCAGAAGAAGGCTGGGCTCCCTTAAAGTTAATGAAATCATTCTCCTCGGGGACTGAGCTCTAATCTAATGATCCAGTAGGAAAGGCTCAGACTCGCATGCAGATGCTGTAATTATTTCATACAGAAAGGGCTCTCTAGAACCACTTCCCCACCCCCAAAAAGGAGGGGGGTAAGATTGGTAAGCAGTGAAAGCTTCTGTGACTCCCCTTTACTTACGGAGTCATTGAAAGGTTTTAAAAAATGACATTGGATTTGAAATATAGAAACACTCTCCTGGTGGGAGCATGAAGGCAGAATGCAAGTAGTTGAAAGTGAAGGTTCCAGGATGAAAAGATTGCAACAGTGCAAGGCAAATAAATTCTAGGAAAGTAGAGACCCTCCAGCCCACTTGGTTCGTTCGCCAGCACCTGATGGACCATTTACCAATGTCATTCACCCGATCCTCTCTCACATAATCTGGGGCCTTGCTGCAATAGTCCTACTTCTTCCTGTTTTCTCAATGCTTTCTTAGTATTGATTAAACTCACCCAAGTTGTTCCTCTTTTTTTTTTTAGATTTATTTTTATTGTTTTTGACAGAGAGAGAGAGATACAGAGACAGAGAGAAGGGAAAGGGCCCAGAACAGTCTCCATTGTTGCACATCATTGGTTTTTCCACATGGTTTCATTCCACAGGTGGGAGTGGGCTGCACAGGGCAGGAACTGGGCCGGGGTCTTCACCCCAGTGAGAACCAAACTGGGGGCACTCCCCATTCAGCATATGGGTTCACACAGGTCGGGGCCGGGATTCAATCCTTGGTCCCTGGGGCTGCAAAGTGAGCACTTAACCCACT
>PVKE010006237.1:0-55289 GCA_004027555.1 Craseonycteris thonglongyai
ATCAGCTGTATGACAGATCAATCATAGTTCACTAGCAGATTCTAAAGTCTTATTGCCTGGCTAAACTCTAGGGCAGTTACATCTAATTATAGCTCAAGAGCACTGCCTGGGAAAGCAGGACAAAACACAAACCAAATTCCACTGATTGTCTAACTAAATGTCATTTGGATCTGGTCTTTATTCACAACTTAGTTCCCTATCTTTACTTTCTATATACCATCCCTTTCAACAGTCTCCTTTATAGATGCCCCTGCGACTAACTCCCCCACAGATTGCCTATCTCCATCTTAAAGAAAAACAATAGATGCTCCCCACCCCAACCCACCCCTTGGTTTCTCCCACAGTAACAGGCACAATGCATTGTACATGCTACACAAGTAATATTTGTGAAATTAATAAAGATACTTGAGGGAAATAAAAAGTCTATCCTCTCATCAGGGATGCATTGAGAACTCCTGAAATAGCCTATTTAACACCTTAATCAGAATCTTGTTTCAGTGTCAGGAAGCTTTATTTAAAGTAAGATGTTTGGGGAAGCCAGGATGGCTCAGTGGGTTAAGCGCTCACTTTGCAGCACCGGGGACCAGGGATTGAATCCCAGCCCCAGCCCATGTGGAACCATGTGCTCAACTGGGAGCTCCCCCAGTTCAGTTCTCTCTCTCTCTCTCTCTCTCTCTCTCTCTCTCTCTCTCTCTCTGTCAAAAGTAAATAATTAAATGAAAATATATTTAAAGTAAGATGTTTATTGTAATTATTTCATACTTATTAATCTATTATCAGTCTTAGCCAATTATAAAAATAGCTTAGGGAATTAGAGAAGTGAAAAGCCCTGAATGTTATAAACTGTTCAGCATATTGTATACATAGTGAAAAAAAGTATTTTCTTTCTTTCTTTCTTTCTTTTCTGGTGGTTGAGGAGAGGCTAGGAGAACTCGAGAGTAGATGAGTAGCCTTGAAAGTGCTATCAGAAGAAAGCAGTTACCCAAGTTTACTGACTGCTAATCAGGTAGCTAGAAATAATGCGTGGGTACAATAGAAATGTTCAAAGAATGTTTTCTTGGCATACGTAAATATTTAATTATCTTATTTCTGAAAGAACTATAGCTCCACTGTTACCTAAGATTATCCTTTAGCCATTTAATATAGTAATATCCCCAGTGTACGAGAGGGAATCGATTACTGTGATAAACTGGATCCTTTCGTAAAAGAATACTGGAATCCAAAAGGGGTTTTTGTTTTCATCTTAGTTTATTTTTTGTTCCTTTTGGGTAAGAATTAGTATCTAAAAACACCACATTATGAGATTGTTAGTAAACTTTTTTCATTGTAATTTAATGAACATAAACATAAAAATAGTTATCTTCTTTGTCATAAAGATAGTTGAATGCTATCTTTATGAGTTAATAGTAAAAGATGATTCTTGATTATGTTTTTAATGACTTGCAAAAGTTAGTGGCAATAGAAAAATCCAAACAAAACTGACTTCAGAACCAGTATCTGATTTTATTTCTGGCTGCATATTACCCACTGGCCCAACTTTTGAAAGGTATAAGCTGTCTGAAAACAAACAAACAAAAACATAGTATACTTTTTCAGAAGCAGTCTGGCAGACTTCATAGCTTTGCCCAGCCTCTTGATACCCCAATTCAGTGGTGTTAACGAACAAGAAATCATGGTCTCAGAGGCTCCAGCCTCTCAGAGTATTGCGAAGGGCACCCTTATTCACTCTCATGTCTCTACATTTAGTTTCAAAGCCGAGAATAAAAGGTAGCTTTGAGATTTTCTTTTCAAGAATCATTTCTAGATAATCCTCAGGTTCCAGCCATCCTTCATTTGAACACTCTCTCATCTCCAGCACAAATTAACTGCAATTGAATTCTAGGTTACAAATGTATTTTCTCAACAGGCAGGATTCCATTGTTTTCTAATATTGATGACATCTGAAATATGTTCCAAACCTGTTTCTTGTAAAAATTTTATGAACTTCTTTTCATCACCAGTGTTTCTATATTTAATGATCAATTATCTTGGGCTGGGTCTTCATCTGGTGTCTTGGGCACACACTAGGCTTTCTTCACTCCAGACATAATTCTGGAATTTTTTTCTTTTATTTGTTCTTTGATAATTTTACCTTCTCTGTTTTCTCCTTTCCCTCAAACTGGGACTCTTCAACATTGGACCTCCCAGGTCAAAGCCTTTATTTTTGTCATTTGCAACCCCCTATTTTTCATCTCTGATGTTTTGTTTCATCTTCCAAAAGATTTCTTCAAATTTATTTTCCAGCCTTTCTATTAAAATTTTTGTTAGGTCTATCTATTTATCTATTTTATCTATCTGTCATTTATGTGTCACTGTCTCTATATATAGCTTTTAATTTCAACAGTCTGTTGTTCTCTAGTGATTCCTTTCTCTTTTTTTTTAAGATTTATTTTATTGTTTGTAAGGTAAGAGAGAGAGAGAGAGAGAGAGAAGGGGAAGGGCCCAAAGCAGTCTCCATAGTTGTACATCATTAGTTGTGATGTAGTTTCATTCCACACAGGTGGATGTGGGGTCCTGTCTGGCTGGAACTGAACTGGGGCCTCCTGCATGGGAGGTGAGAACTTTCGCTGCTGAACCATCTTAATGTTTACCAGTCACACCGCAGTTCAGCATATGGGGTTCGCACAGGTCAGGAACAGGAATCGAACCCCAGACCTCGCAATTCTGAGGCAAGCATTCAACCACTGAGCTATCCCATCATCCCCTATTGACTTTTTAAAAATATTTATTGTTTTTTGAGAGAAAGTAAGAGGCAGAGGGAGAGAACACCCAGAACAGTCTCTATAGTTGTATATTATTAGTTGTGACATAGTTTCATTCCACACAGGTGGACAGGGGACCACAGAGGGTGGGAAACAAACTGGGGGCCTCCCACATGGGAGGGAAGAACCTTTGCTGCCATCCCGGCAGTTACCAGTTGTGCCACAGTTCAGCATATGGGTTTGTACGGGCAGGGCCAGCATTCCATGCCCAGATCTCATGGTTGCAAGGCAAGCGCTCAACCTGCTGAGCTATCCCAGCATCCTCGATGATTCCTTTTTTTAATAGCACCTATTCTTATGTCAGGAGAGCATTATGTTCTGGGGGCACAAATGATAGTTCTTTGGAGGTTTTCCTCTGTCTCTCTGTTTCCTGTGGACTTCCTCATTCAGTTCTCGTGGGCCTGCTTACTCAGATCTGTTTTCTTTATTCTGGAGAATTTCCTCAAGAGGTTGACCCCTTATGTCAAAGTCACACACAAAGTGGCTGGTTAGCTCTGTTGGTTAGAGCATGGTGCTAATAAAAGTCACACACATGCACAGAGACAAACACAAAGACAACACAATAACAACAATGATAACAACAAAAGTACGCCATCAAAGTTCTGTGAACATGGGTAGGGTATGTCACCTGTGGGTTAGTTGGTTGTTCCGTTAGCTTAGTCTTTGACACTTTTCTGCAATGACATTATGAGGAGATCCATCAAGTCCTGCCTGGGAGACATCCACATAGGGGCATGTAAAAGAGAGTTACATGCCTATTAGTGTTTGGGGGGCATGGCATATAAGGAGGTTGGGAGTATTACTGGAAACTCCTGAGTTAAGCATTTATTTTTCAATCTTGGGCCTCACCTTGTTTTCTGTAGTGATGTCACCAGTTTGAAGTCTCTCTAGATTATTTTCTCCAGAATAGTGAAACCAAGTCTCTAGCAGGATGGGGGAATAGTGAATTGCTATCCAAAGTCTGAATGAAAGTTTAATATATTTTGAAACTTTCACTGAACTGCTGGCTTCTTTAGGGTACACTGCCTCTATACACTAAGTCTTTCTGGGTTTGGCCAGGACACAATCCTTCACTGTCTCTTAGAATTTGCTCTGTGTTATCATTTTTGTCCATTGTGCTAAGGCAGTTTCTACTTCTCTATCCATTCTGATTTCTAAAATTCAGTTGAAATCTCTCCTTTGCTGGTCTAGCCCCTCCCATTATCTATGCCTTTATGGGTTTGTGTTTTTATTCCTTTATTTTTGTTTTAGTGGAGTATCAGACACAGAAAGAGAAGATGCATGTGTGGTGTCTAGAAATTTACTAGAAATTCAGGGGAGCCATAGTTTAGGGGGTGATGGCCTGAAAGAGCCTGTTATAGTAGAAAAAGGTAGAAGAAAACAACTTAGATGAAAGATCAGCAAGATCCTAGAAGTTACTGCTGCTGCCAGTAGCTAACATTTATTGAGTGCTCACTGTGTGCTTGGATCTTTTCAAAGTTCTTTCCATGGGATATTTACTTTGTCCTTGTAAGAATACCAGCAAGCAGGTACTGAGGCACAGAGAGAGTAATACGATTAAATTAGTAAATGGTAGAGCTGGGATTTAAATCTGGATCTGACTTCAAAGACCATCCTCTCAACCTCCAAACCATCTTGCCCCCTATAAACAGCTTAAACAGGGATTTTAAAGGAGAGTGTGTATTTTAAAAATTATTTTCTGTGTCCATGATTTAAGAGGGCTTCTTTTCTACCAAAACTATTAATGTGCCTGTTTAATAATGTCTTCAGAAATTAAAAATGCTTTCAGGTTTGAAGAGATGCAAGAGAAACTTCTTCAGGTGAATAGATGCCATGTGTAGGACTTTGAGACACAAGTACTCATTATATAAATCTAGAGACAATCTATTTGAATGCTGTCCTCTGACCACTTTGTAATATAAATATACTCATTATAACTGTGGTTTAAATCATATGCAGAGAAATGGATGTTGTGTCTATACAGCAAGAAACATCTGGAAGGAAAGAATTCCCAGCCAAAGCTTGTTAAAAAGAGATTCGTAAGCAAAGTATGCTTTTGAATTATGAAAACAGATTCACGTCCAACATCTTGAACAACTCTCACATGTATGTTTTTGTTTCAAACATGCCTTAGAGATCATTAAGAGTAAAATTCAATTAAGTGTGCTCTGTTGTCTTTACCATCTATTTAAATTAAACCACGGTTGCTTGGCAGCTTTGGAGAGAAAAGTCTTCAGCTCTTTCCCTTGCCAACATTTTCCAGTTTGGACTTTATGTTTTTTCCCAACAAGAACATATTATTTAAGAAGACTCTTTATTTTAAATCTCTGAATTATCCACTGGGTGATCTTCATCAGCACTTATATAGATAATTAAATAGAGGTAAAAGCTCCACATAATTAATCTTCTTAAGACTTGGTAAAAATAAATTTTAGTGTATTTCCAAGAAGCCACAAGTCCTCAGGTTTTAATTTTAATGTTATTATTTTAATAGACTTTACTTTCTAGAGCAGGTTTCGGTTGACAGTAGAATTGAGCAGAAGGTAGCAATTCCCCATATGCTTCCTGCCCCCATGCATATGTAGCCTCCTCTGTTATCAACATACCCCACTAGAGTGATATATTTGTTGCAACTGATGAACCTACATTGACACAGAATTTTCACTCCAAGTCCATCGTTTACATTAGGACTCCCTCTTGGGTCTGGAGAAATGTATAATGACATGTGTCCACCATGGTAGTATCATTCACCATATTTTCACTGCCCTAAAAATCTTTTGTGCTCCACCTATTATCCTTCCCTTTCCACGCCTTACCTCTTCATAGTCACTGATCTTATTACTGGCTCCAGAGTTTTGACATCCTTTTCTAGGATGTCATATAATTGGATTCATACAGCATGTTGCCTTTTCAAATTGGCTTCTTTTATTTAGTAATATGCATGCAAGTTTCCTCCACATGTTTCATGCTTCACTCGCTAATTTCTTTTTAAGTACTGAATGATATTCCATTGTCTTGATGTACCACAGTTTCATTAACCTACTGAAGGACAGTGTAGGACTTCCAAGTTTTGGCAATTATGAATAAAGCAGCTGTAAACATTGTGCAGGTTTCTGTGTGGACATAAATTTTCGACTCTTTGGGGTCAATACCAAGTAGTACAACTGCTAGATCATATGGTAAGAGCATGGTTAGTTTTGTAAGAAACTGCCACATTGTCTTCCAAGTGACTGCAACATTTTGCTTTCCTACAAGCAATGAATAAGAGTTCTTTTTTTTTTTCCCCACTTCCTTGGCAGTGTTATAAATTTTGATCATTCCATAGGTCTGTTATGGTATCCGGTCATTTTAATTTGTATTTCTCTGATGACATATGTGGCACATCTTTTCATGTGTTTATTTGCAATCTGTTTATCTTTGGTGAGCTTTCTCTTAGGGAATTGGCCCACTTTTAATCAAGTTGCATGTTTTCTTATTGTTGAGTTTAAAATATTTATTTGTTTGTTTGTTTGTTTGTTTGTTTGGGGGGGTGGTGTGCAGGGATAGCTCAACAGGTTGAGTGCTTGCCTTGTAACCACGAGATCTGGGTGTTGAATCCTGGCCCTAGCCCATGCAAACCAATATGCTGAAATGCAGTGCATCCGGTAACCGCTCAGATGGCGGCAAAGGTTCTCACCTCCCATGTGGGAGCCCTTCAGTTTGGCTCCCACCTCATGCAGCCCCACATCCATCTGTGTGGAGTGAAACTATGTCACAACTAATGATGTGCAACTATGGAGACTGCTCTTTGCCCCCCCCTCCCCCCCCCACACACACCTTCCTTCCTCTATCCCTGTCTCTCTCTCTCTCTCTCTCTCTCTGTGGGTCCCAGGGCCACAAAACAAGCACTTAACCCACTGAGCCATCCCAGTTTCCCCATGACCACTTTTTTATTGACATGGAACCAAGCTGGGCTTTCTAACTCTGAGGCTAATGCCAAATGCACTAGACATGTATCAACTGTTCTATGCATAAAACATGAGTAGTGTTCATCACCTGAGCACCAATAACAACTAACTAGGACACAAATTTTTTTAAAGAAAGATATTATAATGAAATTTTTTATGCTTTTCTAGATGGTTCTAATAATTTCTAATGATTCAACTGTATTCTTACAGCTTTATTCCTTCCTGTAACCTTTTTAACTCTGCTTATAAGTAATTGTTAATGCTCTGAAGCTGATCAGAAAATAATTATATTACTTGCCAAATAGCCGGACTTCATACCTTCCTGCTTCCCACTCTCCTTCCCTCTAATCTCTCCCTTCGGTATAGCAGTAAAGCATACAGCTTAACATGGTTACTAGGAGTCTGAACATTCAGCGCTGTTATCTCACATCTGTACCTTCTTGTGGACTTTCTGGAAGTCTCTCCTTTTCATATTCTTAATTTTAATGTATTATTAAAATTTTTGAATTTATAATACTTTTCAGTTTATAACAGACTATATAAAGGCTCCTCCTCATAGGCTGTTAAGGGTGCTAGAACAATGAAACACTGAAGATAAAATGACAGCTTTAAATTCACTCTACTATAATATGGCAAATTCAAGATTAACAACCTGGTTTTGTAACAGCCAATCTGATGCTCCTTTTATAAGAAGTATAATATAATTATAAAGTGTAAAAATTGCTTCTGTTTGAATTCCTGTTCCACACTAACTAGCTGAGTTACCTTGGAAAAGTTATTAAGCTCTCTATGCCTCAGTTTCCTCAGCAATAAAATGGGGATAATGAAAGTTGTTGTGAGAATTCAATTAATTAATACACAAAAAAGTGTTTTGAATTTATTTTATCCAATATAAATACTTAATAAATTTTAGCTCTATTGTTATCTTTTCTTTTTGGTATTAAAGAGCAATACCATTTTTATCCAGAGGTAATGAGATAGAATCACTGGAACTGAAAGTTACTTTGTAATCATACCTGTCAGCCTATATCAATCGATTTCTTCTTCATCTTTAAATATAGAGATAAATAATTCCTAAAAAGTAATTCCTAAATATTGGAAAACTAACATAAAGTGTTGACTAAAACTCAGTACAAATTAGTCTGTTTATCCTGTGGATTAAGCATTGCCCTCAGAACAAAACTGCTGACCTGAAATCAAACACAGCATTGTTTGCTGAACTCATAATTCTACCCTCCAGCCCATTTAACACACTTATGCCAGAACCTCCAAAAACAGCTTGAAGTGCAACACTTGAAGTTTCCACACAGCTGGGTCTTCTGATAGAAGTATGCATTAATAGACACCCCTAAAGGCAAAGTATGGCTATTCCGCACATATATATTGAACTTCTACAATAATGTAGGAACTGTGAGCAACATAGAAGATATTATGATGAGTCCCTTCCATTATTTTGGAGAAAAAAACCTACACAACTAAATTATTAGAGAGAGAGAGAAAAGGATGACGCAATATTAAAGTTCTATGTAGGTCAGTACCAATGTCTCATTCATCTTCATGTTCCCTTAAACTAACAGATAAATGATTATTAGTGAATGAATAAATGAATTAATTAATTTTCAGTCAAAAAAGAAAATATAAACATAGATGGAGGTCATTGGGCCATTCAACAACCATGTATTGAGTGCCCTGTAATTATAGTAGGCTTGAAGACTAGAAAATCGATGAAGACAGTCCAAAATTTTAAGGATGCAGCACCTAAGGGCATTAAACCAAAAGATAGTCAGTTACCTTACAGCATGTTGTTATGTGGGTACATGCACCATTCAGAGACTAAAGAAAAGAAGAGAAAATAAATCAGAGATTCTCAGAGATGAAAATCTCAGAGCTGAAGCTTTGAGAATGAGAAATTAGCTAAAGCAGGAAGACATGGGGGGTGGGGGGAGGGTGCCAAAAAATGTGTACACATTTTAAGAGATGTTATCTATGTATTACCGGTACTTTTCTAAGTTGAATTGAATTACAGTAGCAATGTGTAGCATGACATTTGCTCAAAAGATAGCAATTGTCAAATGAATACTAACATCACCATGCAACAAGTAGGATAGTCAGAGAAAATGGCGAAAGCAGGATTGTTGTTTAAGGAGCAGAAGACCATTTTGAAGTGGTATTTGAAATTCAAGAATGCTGCGAAAGAACAACAGTTGAGGCATGAGTATGCAATAGATCTTCTAACACACCTAACAGTTGCATGCATTGGTGATAAGTTTGAGACACATGTTAACTTGAAGCAGCATGCGCAACGTTACTAGTGGACACTGTCAGCGTTGCTCAGGCAATAGTTCACAGTAATCAGAAGTGTCTGGACACTAATGATAACCACGTTGAGCAACTCTTGAAATTGTAGAAGTCAAAAGTGATTTATAGTCATTTTTTGTTATTGCTATATATTGAGTGTTACAATTTTTTTTTAAGTTTTATTATTTATTTATTTATTTGTTTGTTTATTTTTTTTATGAGAGAGAGAGAGAGATACAGAGAGATACAGAGAGAGAACTGAACTGGGGGAGCTCCCAGTTCAGCATATGGTTCCGCACGGGCTGGGGCCGGGATTCGATCCCTGGTCCCCGGCGCTGCAAAGTAAGCGCTTAACCCACTGAGCCATCCCGGCTTCCCCAAGTGTTACAATTTTAATACAGGTTTTTCCCTTTCTTAAAATGTGAATACAATTATGTGGCAAAAGTTTTTTGGTCAATAGTTCAAGCAAATGATGCAGTATAAAAGGCACAGAAGAGCCCCAAACAGGTTGCAGTATGTAGCACAGTGATGATGGGGAAGGGGTGAGAGAAATGATTCAAGAGAAGCAAGCTATCATGAACTGCTAAGAAGTATTGAATGTCATGCTAAGAAGCTTGGATTTTTTTTTTTTTTTTAAACTGGGGTGACTTTATTCAAGGGACAAAATATCAGCCTTAAATTTTACTGTATTCTTTAATTTTGACACAATTATTATTATGTACTTAAAGCGGTTTTAAAAATATATTCTATTAAATTTGTGGGGTCATTTTTTGTTTGTTTGTTTGTTTGTTTGTTTTTATTAAATACAAGCATTTTCTGGATCGCATACCTGGATTTTGCCTTCGTATTTATTTATTTATTTATTTAATTGTTTTTGACAGAGAGAGAAAGGGGAGGGCCCAGAGCAATCTCCGTAGTTGTACATCATCAGTTTTTTGACATGGTTTCATTCCACACAGGGGGACGGAGGCCACACAGGGTAGGAACCGGGTCAGGCGCTTCCTGCATGGGAGGCACAGGAAGCTGGCTCTGGCAAGAAACCAAACTAGGGCCACACCCCAGTTCAGCATATGGGTCCACATGGGTCGGGGCCAGGGCTGGAACACAATCCTCAGACCCTGGGGCTGCAAAGTAAGCACTTAACCTGCTGAGCCATCCTGGCTTCCCCTGCCTTTGTATTTATTAATTCATGAGTTGTTACATTAAGTACACATAATTGCCTAAAGAAAAGTATGTAACTTTCTGCTGCAAAGTTTCTCATATGGAAACTATATGCCTTCATGGGTTGTGGAAATGTTTTTGGAAATCTGTGACCTCACAAATTTGAGAAATGTTGTTATGGAGATAGAATTGGAGTGAGTAGGGAAGAGACAGGTACCAGGAAAACCAGTTCAGAGCCTCCTGCAATAATCACATGAGAAACAAAGAGGGCTTGACCTAAGAAAATTCAGAAGAGAGGAAAACTTTCAATAGCTAGAAGTACGCGTATTGTAGAGTAAAACAGACAGAACTTGGTGATGTCTAGCAGATTGGGCTTGAGAAAGGGAGCACTCAAAGAACATGCTTGGATTTCAGACTTCAATGACTAGGTGAGTGATGGTGGCATCTCAGTGACATATCCAAAATAGCAGACAGAGTAAATACCAGTGTTGGAAAGATGGAATTTGAGATGTCTGTGTACATTCAGGTGGAGCTTTGAATGCATAAGAGCAGTCTAAACTGGAGTTTTCAGAACATAGTAGGGAGGTAAAGGTACTCACAGAGGCAATGAGTAAGATGAGAAAAGAAGAGTATAGAGAAAGAAGAATACAACAAAGAGATTCAAAAAGAATGACTGTGAGTAGGCAGAAAATCAGGTGAGTGGTGCTCTGAGATCCAAGACAGGGGAGAATTCCAAGAAGGACTGGGATTGGTGGGAAAGCTTTGTGGAGAAGGTATTAATTGAACTGGATGTAGAAAGACAAAGTGAGTTGGTAGAGCAGAAAGGAAGAGGTAGGGATTCCAGGTTTGGAAACATCTTAAGCAACGTCTCACAGAGAGAAAGACAGAACATTTATACCAAAGATTGGTTGGAGCAGGAAGTACAGCATCAGACTGAAAGATGGGTGCTGAATCGAGACTCCCTAGGTTCAAATCCCAGATCCCACTATTAGATATGTGATCCTCAGCAAGTCGTGTAAACTTCTAAGCCTCAATTTTCTCATGTGGAAATTAAGAGCAACACTAGTATATCCTTTATTAAATTATTTATTTTTTATCCTCCTATATGAACCCCTTCCAAAGTTGGGATATTTTTATATACACAACATTGTTTTTAGCTACCTCTGAATATTTTATTCTTTGTTCCTCTCCCATCCCATCCCTTGTTTGTATTTCTACTTTTATGTATACTTCATTCTAATAAACAATTTTTAAATTATTTATAAAGTTGATACATAAATATATCAAAATATAAATATATATATTTTATATATCCTTAACAAGTCATTTCCATCCCAATATAGACATGCTTCCCAATATATATTCCCACTTATATTTTATTTTAATCCTTTATGGATTTGAATAACAGATTTCAGTCTTTAATATTTATGGAATTTATTTTAATAATAATTATGGCCTTTAATATTCTTTATCTAGATTTCCTAAGTTTTCAAGACAGTATTTTTTTTAATAATGTTTCCTTTTTTGCTTGAGATGTCATTTCTATATTTTATTAAATTTAAGTATTATTGGTTCTGTTTTTAATCTCTACAGCCTCTTCCTATACAAAAGTCACCAAATTATAGTTATTATGAATTAAAAAAATACTTTTTAGTATCTCAGAGAACATGTGCCCTCTTAATTAATCTTATCTTTCAGCATTTCCTCGGTTATTCTTACTTGGTTTTGCTAATTTTTTAAAATTAATTTAAAAATTACAAAAATTAATTTTCTAATCTATTTGTGAAGTCCTCATGAAAAATCACAATAAGATTTTGATTGAAATTTCATTAAGTTGTGAATTAAGTAGTTTACATGTAATAGATAACTACTTATGAAATTCCTTTCAACCATCTAATTCATAAAGTCAACAAACGATCACCAAAGATTTGAAGAAGACCAATAGAACAAAAACCCTTAAAATGTTAAATTTTTAGAGAGGTTAAGGGTAAGAGTACATCCATAAGTATGATTAGATTTCTCTGAAATAGGAGCAAGATGCTGGGGGTGGGGGGTGGGGGATACGGAGTTTGGATAAAAGACAACGTGCTTGAATATTGAATTACTCAATCACATTTTCCAGAATATAGAGGTAAAAGACAAGGACATAAAATACAATGGAAAAGTAAAGACTTATGAATAGTGTGATGGCAACAGAGAAGTGAGAAGGGACAGGAAAAATAAAGAAAAAAATGTACTTGACCTGAAGAATGATCCAAGCACTCAGATTGAAAAGGTTCATCCACTACCCAAAAAATACACACCTGATGAAATTTTGGAATTCCAAGGTTAAGAAATTGATCCTAAAAGCTCTAGAGAACATAAAAGGATCTTTTGAAGGTAAGCTATGACAAACTAGGCAAACATGTCAAAGTTCTGAGGAAGATTAATGAGAACTCAAAATTGATAGCAAAATTATCAACAAACTGAAGATTTATTTAAACATATATGGGCTCAAGTTTACAAGTTTACCTCCTACAGATCTTCTGTAATGAAAAAAAAATTATCTATTTATCGATCTATCTCATAAGTTACAGTCAAGCAAAACAAAACAAGAATGTTACACAGAAGATGACTTAAAAACATCATACTGGGACCAAACCAGGTGTCTTATGGAAATAAATTCTAGGATAACAGCAGTGCAGTAGGCCTAGAAACTAGGCAGCCTAAATTGGAAAGAGTCATCACAGTGTCTAAGAACAAATGTCTTTAAGAAGAAAGTAGATATTGCTAAACAAATTGCATAATTAAGAATCTTTTAACATTTTAGGGGAAAAAATAATTGCAAAAAAAGGGAGAACATGATAGATTAATTTATATATTTTCTAGTTTTTAAAAAATTTCCTCCAGAGCAGTTTTACAATATTATTCATGTAAGACTTTTATATATTTTAGTAACTTTACTCTAGATATCATATATGATTTAGGAATACTGTAAATGGGACACTTTCTCCATTTTGTAGCTGGTTACTGGTTATTGCTAGTATAAATTATTGAAAGTGTATCATTGTGTATATTTATTATAATTTTTATTTTATAATATTTTATCTTTCTTATACACTTTGGATGATTCTTCATGAATTTTGAGTTATTGTCATCTGAAAATAGAATTGTTCTCCCTCTATTCACATATTTGTATCTTATATTAGATTTTCTTATATAATTGCTTAGGTTAGAATTTCCTGAGCAGCATTATGTAAAATATTGGAAAAGCTTCACATTTTCTATTTGTAAATCTGACTTCCATGCCTGTCAAAATTGATACAGACTCAATTTTGCATTCAATAAAATTCAAAAAAAAAAATTAAAGCCAGAGATCGTCTGTGTCATCACTCTCACAAGATAGCTGTTTGGGGCCCCTGTTTTATCCTGCAGCCTTTTCCTAAAGAGAAAGCTACATTTTTCAGCTGAGCACTGGCTTCCAGTTTTTTTGTTGTTGTTGTTATTTGTTTTGTTGCAGCTTTAAATAGTGAGTGGCAAGAAACAATGTGAAGATTTTGTTAGATGGACAGATACACTCGTTCACCATCTGGTGAACATTCTGGAAAGTGGCAACAAATACCACACAATAAAGGAGTGAAGTCATTTTGCAGGAAGTTTGGCTTTGAGGAGTGATTTAAGAACCCTGAGAGCATGCCATATTATAGTGGTCAGTTGAGCATGATTCTTTGTGGTTCTTGGTAAATTGCAGACTTACCATGGGACAGCTGTGGAGATCAGTTTAGAAATGAGGAAACTGAGGCCCACAAGGCTCCTGTGGCATTTCTATAACATTTATTTGAGCCACATATCAAAATCCACATTCCAAAATGTGCAACTGCTGTCTTATTATGGAATTTACAATGACACATTCTGAGGTTCTACAGAAAATACACCAGAGTGAAGTGCTAGGTTTTATTAGGCCAGTAGTTTGAGAAAACACAGTCTTCCAGGCAAACTTTAGCTTCCCTGACCCAATTGGGGCTGGGAATATGAAAAATGTGTGTGTGTATGAGCATAGCATCCCTGTTGTATGTAGCTAGCGTGTTTTCACTTAAACTTTAAGCTATATAGATGGAAGCCACAGCCTACTTTGGCCTATATTTCCTAGTTTTCCTTTTTTATATGAATCCTTTTTGTTTTGTTTTTAGTATTTCAAACTTTTTTTTTGTCTTTAAAAAACTTTTTTATTTTTAACAAAGGTACAAAACATTGCTCTGAGACTTACTATGGACATAAAAGCTTAGCTTTGTGTTTATCTGATTATGTCTTAAATCTTTCTGAACTCATTCATGGTTTCTATTTTGATTTGGGGGTTGTTGTTTTTTTGTTGTTTTTTATTGTTAAATTTAATGGGGTGACATTGATTGGTAACAATTAGACAGTTTCCTGATGTACAAGTCCACATTACATCACCCATCCATCACATTATGTGCCCACCACCCAGAATCAGCTCCACCTCCACCACCATATATCCGGTGCCCACTCCCACCTCCCCCCACAACTCTCCCTTCCCCCTCTCCCCCCCCCACCCCCAGGTAACCACCAAACTATTGAGTGTGTCCATAATGCTGGTGTCCTCTCCCACCTCCCCTCCCTCCCTCCCTCCTCCCAGACTGAAAGAATCAGGAAACATATGACCTCACTTATAGGTGGAATATAAAACTGAAAGTAACAAAGACACAGAGACCTATGGACACACTCAATAGCTTGGTGATTGCCTGAGGGAAGTATTTCAAACTTTTTAAGGAATCAGACTGAGAAGACACCTGTTTTGCTTTAAAAATTGAATGTGTACATATATGTATAGAAATGTATTTTATTTTTATTGATAGATACCTGTTATATTACAAACAGTAGTGCAGTGAACATTGATGAGCATACTTGCTTATGTTTTGCATTTTTAAATCAATGAATTGGTTTTTAAGATACCGGTAGGAAGAAAGCCAGCAAGCAAGAAGATAGAATCAGATGTTTCTGGAGGACAGAATATTCACCCTCTATGTCTCATCAAACTAACTTCACAAATGATTCAGACACTTACTCAGGAAATAGCAACTACACAATAAAATAGAGATGTTTTGGGGGACTTGGGGTTCCTAAGAAGAAGTTTGGGTAAAAATCCATATTACTAATATGGCTTTTGCCATTGTTGTTTTTGTGCAACAGACTCCGCTGATCTACAGCCAGGAGCCCACTTAATTGAGGTGGACCAAGGAGGGGATGACTGCCTGACGGTGGGAAGGACAGGCTCATGACCAGTCCTGTCCCTGCGTCACTGGTCCTATCTCTGCAGCAGTCTTCTAGAACAGCTGACTAATCATATGAGCATGAAAGCCTCAGGTGTTTTCAAGACAAAAAAGTGCTGGCACTCTTGCCAAATCCTGAATATCAGCTGTACATTATGGTGTAAATGCTTCAGATACCTACAAAACTCTTCTATAATTTAAAACAAACGAGAAAAATGAAAGGAATATTTTCCCTCAAAAAGCAATGTGACATAAAAAGAATTTTTTTTTTATTATGATTGCATTGAATGTAACTGATGGACATACTCTTAATTTATTTAAAACTTCAGTTCTCCAATAACTGAGCCAATATATCAGTTACTATTTTGTCAGACATTTATTCTAGCAGACATTCTGCTAAGAGCATTTTTGTAAGGCATTTTTAGTATTCAGAAGAACACTATGAAAGCTATCACAACTTTACAAATAAGAAACCTGAGACCATAGAGGTTAAGTAACTTGATCAATTGTCTCATAGCTCTTATAAGTAGCAGAGCTAGGATTTGACCCAAGTTTTATATATTTAAAGTCCTAGCTCTTATACCACACTGGGAATGAGCTCTTTTAGCTGGTAATCAAATATTTTCATATGATTGACAATTCACAAGAATAAAAAGTGTTCCACATTATATACTTTGTAGATTAGTGCTAAGAGGAATATTATTACTTTGAATTATAGTATTTTTATAAGATATTGAAATGTTATGTTATAGATAAGACCATGGAGCAGTAAAAAAGCTATGGTTTTTGCTTTTATTTGTGCCAGTCATCCTATCTTGTTTGAGCTTTTCAAGAGCGGAGTGACAGGGTGGAGCTAAGCAGAGCAGATTAGGTGTTATGTATTATCCTGAAATCTGAGTTACTAGACATTTTTAAGACTAAGCATTGACTGAGGTTTATGAGCTTAATAGATTGGCAAGAAAATGTAATACCATCTGCTCTGAAACAATTCTTTTCTCTTAGCAAAGAGTATTTGTTTCAACTTGAGAGTTATATTTATCAAACTTGTTAATTGTGTGAACTGAAAATAAATTGTCAGGCTCATAAAGGTGTATATTTATGGTCATCAGGCAGTCCTCAGGTTCCATATTTTCCTTGTTGATGGCTTCTGCTTTTTTTTTTCTTCTGTTTCTCTTATTGTTAGTGAAGACTTCAACAATTTGTCTAATATTTTCTATGATTATATAACAATATTCTCAGACCAAGTGCTTACAGAGTACAAATCTGAGACTTTTTCTATTAGACTTTTAAAGTACTTTTCTCTAGATTTCAAATCCAATGTTTTATTAATGGGAATAAGTTTTTCCTTTATTTGTCAAGAGGCTCCACTTATAGCTAGAGAAGTATGTTTTTTTCAGTGTAAAGTATGTATGCTATAAAATATAAATTACTGATGTGAAAATGGCCACCTTATATTGATTGCCAAAGTGAGTGAAGGCATTCTTTTTTATTAATTTAAGGAAGCAATAGTGTTCTTTTGCCTCTTTAGCCTTCTTTATGGTTTAATCCAAGAATTCTTAGGAGATTTCTCAAGGACTCCAAAATAAAGCACAGTTCTTGTACAGTGCTTTTTCAGAAGGATCAGTAGTGACATTTAGGACTGCAAGCATCAGAAAGTAGGAAAATGGAGAAATAAATTACCTCGTCTACAGCCAATGTCATTTTTGCTTAAATCACATAGAAAGAAAACAGTATTGGTCTTTAAAAAATACAAACTTATATTTATAACTGAAAAATATGGATAAAAATAGGTTGTGAAAATATTTAGTAAAATTAAAATAGTAGTCTAAGAAATTAACACTTATGTCCATGTGATGTTAATCTTAGAAAAATGGTGAGAAACTTTCATATGCTCTATATTTGTAGGAAGTAATGATAGATTTTGAAATTATTCTGTATTATAGAAAGTCTTCTTCTTATTTCCTAATTCCATATAAGCAAATTTGAAGAAAATCTGATTTTTTAAGTTTATAAGAAATATAGTAAATAAATACCTATTTACTTGAGTGGCAAAATAATCAAGATCTGACAGAATGATATTTATTTGCAACAAATGTGCATGCCAATAATTTGAAAGATTAAAAAAACAAAATTTTTATTTCAAAAGAATCGAAGTAACTAAAGAATATATTTGCACAATAGCAAATACTGAATAATAAGCATATATAGTCTTTAAAAGAGAAAACTAAAACAAGAAATTGAAGTTAAAAAGATATTTTAGATAACCTAATCTAAAACTGAATGACTTTTTCAAAAGTGTAAATTTGATAATGTAAACAAAACCAAAATGAGATTAGTCATAAACTACATGTGTACAAGGGCTGTCCAGAAAAAAATCCAGCCATAAATGCCTCTATTTTTCACATCACATGGCTGGATACTTTCCGGACAGTCCTCATATTTTTTTCTTCCTTATTTTTCATTCCCCATTTCCCTTTAGGTGGTTTCTGTTCATACAAAATAATTACATGGTATTTTCCCATTCTGTACCCATGGTAGACATAATTAAGATACTGTGCTTTTTTTGTAGCTCGCGGAATCCTTTCTAAAATACTTCAAAGGAACCAGTAATAAGAGATTAGAATTGAATCTTATTTGTGTCTCCTAGAACTTCTGATCAGTTCTTTTTATACTTGCTCTTAGGGAAATAATCTGTGTCAATAGTGAGAAGTAAGGAATTGTATAAAATAAAATGTGCTCTAAAGGACGTCAGAACATTATGTCTTAGTCCTGCTTCTGTCATTAGAATGGAACCTTTGACAATTTGTAACTTCTCTAGAATTGATTTATAGTTGGTAAAATTAAGCAGGTTAGGTCATTAGACTCCTTCCAAAATCCTGTCCAGTTTTAACATTTTATATTCTATACCTTCAACAGCCCCCAAAGACTTCGCTCCCTAAACACACCTTATTTTTTTTTTTTTTGAATTTGCAATATTTTACACATTCTCTATTTTCAGTGAGATGCCTCTTGTCACCTTTGCAACCTAAGCGAAACCACCACTGTTCATTGAAGTTCCACCTCAAATGTCAGCTATTTAGCTCAGAAGCCTTCCCCAGTTCCCGGCAACTCAGAGGTCCTGTGAGCTGTCCTCAGCATTGTGCTTCTGATATTGATCAGTTCTCCTTGTTTTATAATTATTCATGGATCTGTTTTCTCCAGAAAATCTTATAAGGAAGAGACTCAGACCTTTGGATTTGTACTTAACAAGGATATGGTGCTTCATACATATCAACTGTTCAGTGAACGTTTATTGAATTAATATAGGTAAAGGTCAGTATCTTCCTGTTATAAGATCAAGCCTAGTGATTAAAGATTGTTCTTCATATGATTTTTAAATGCATATATTTGGGTGAAGTATTCCGAGTACATTTTATTATATTTGCTCCATCTAAGCAGTTTGTGACCTGTTTACATTCTAAACCACAGAAACCACAGTAACATGGTGGGCTTTAAGATCAGTCATCCTAAAGACACTGCATGTCAATGATTAATGCACTGTCAGAAAGAGCTCATGCAAATGAGTAAGGGAAACACTAAGGCATTTTTAAATCATCAGAGACAGGTTCAGACAACTCACAAAAGAAGATACGTAAATGATAAACTAGAATATTATAAGACATTGGGACCTCTACCTAAAGATTGAGCAATTAGCACATTTATTGAACACTTCTATCTTCTGAAAACCATAAAAGGATATTTTAAAGTACAAACCACAGTGACAAAGAAAATGCGTAAAGAATAACAACACCAAAAGTTTGGAAGCTGGAACACTAATGGACAAGTGGTAACTGCCTTAGTGGACAGTTAACACTGCCTCCTGTGGTAACTCAGGGAAAGTCAAAAAGGCAATGTCACCAATAGTGCAGATAACTAAAAGACAAAAAAAAAAAACAAACCAGCTATACCCAGTACCTAAGAAAGAGGGGTAAAGACTAGAACTGTTTAAAAAGGAAATTGACCTGTAGATCCCATTTATATTCTGTGGGGAGGTGTGACTGTGCCTCATTCACCTCATCAAGATACTTGACATTTATTCTCAGAAGGGCATAAAACAATTTCCAGACTGAGCAACAACAGAGACAGTTAAAGATTGAGGTGCCAGACTGAAGACATAGGGATTAAGTAAACATTTACATATTTATGTTCATAATAATAGAAGGATTTTTTCTTCCCCCCCCCCCCCAACCATTGTTTCTTCAAAGGTTAGAACAGAGGCTGTCAAATATAGATGCTCAAATGTTTGTTGAGTAAATTCCAAGGTTGGTGTCCCAGCCTTGTCCCATTTAATTTCTAATTATGCATATACCCTCTGGACGGGAGATGGTGATAGTTTCTGGAGAATCCACCAACCCAAGAGAAAAGACCCAAAAATAGTGATATGCAGGTGTTGTTGAATGAAACAGCCCAGCCAGGTCATCCTACAGTAAAGACCGTAGCTGACAAATCTTACCCATACAAACAGGGGTTCCATAGTTATGATTGATACTCTGATCACAAATACGTGTACATGGATAAGATTTATCAAACATTTGGGGAAAGTATTTAAATGAAGGATATAAATCAAAATAAAATTTAAAAGACCATCATAGAAGAAGTACAAACACTGCAGGAAGAAGAAAATATAAAATATTCTCAAAGAGGTAAGAAGAGATATAGTTGATATTGTATCTATCAATAATATCAACATTGCTATCATGAAACAGGAATAGGATGCTGTAAAAAAGGAACATTCATAGAAAAGGTAAAGAGCTCTTGAGAAGTAAAAATATGGTAGCAGAAATGAAAAATTTAATAGAAGAGTTGAAAGATAAATTTGAGGACATGTCCAAGGAAATAAAGCAAAAAGATGAATAGAAAATAAAGAGAAAAAATGAGAAAATTAGAGGACCAGGTCTAAGAGGTCTAATATTCAAATAACAGAAATTTTAGAAAGAAAACTGAAGCAATAAATAATTAAGAAAAATATCCAGAATTCTTTAATAGGTACATCCAGAAGCGCGAGTGCGTGCGTGCGTGTCTTATTCTAGGGATCAACATTGAGTCATATACAAAGGATCAGAGCTCAAAAGGACATCAGACTTCTTAACATTCTGACTGAAATTTAGAAAACAATGGAGCAATGCCTCTTAAATTTTGAAGAAGAATAGTTCTCAACGAAGATTTCTATACTCAGCCAAATTATTCATCAGAAGAAAGCATAGAGCAAAGACAATTTCAAAGATACATGGCCTCAAAAAATTTGCCTCTGATGAATACTTGCCTAGGAAGCTACTGGAAATGTGCTCACCAAAACAAGGGAGTAAATTAAAAAATGTCATCTTCAGGATAATGATGAAGGAACATCCCAAAGTGGCAGCTGCACAAGAGACCTACAGAATAACCATTCCATATGAAAAGAGGCCTTTGGGAGAGATTTCTTTCAGAAGATGAATTTGATAAATTTCTTAATGTACTTGAACCATACTTAAATATCTTTGCAGTGGGGACAAAGTTTGGGATTCAATTAGTTACAACTATAGTGACATTTAAGGAAATAGCAATATAAGTATGTCATTTAGAGCTACAGGTAATATAGCAAATAAATCAGCTGAAAGATAGAAGTGGCTACCTCGGGGGGGATGGAAAGTATATATATGTATTGGGGTAAGGGTAGCAGTACAGATTTTTGTTTCATCTTTGTAGTACTGTGAAATTCTTTATGTGCCTACATAGCTTTGCTGAAAAGAAAATTTTAATTTAAAATAAATCACTCTTGTAATAAGACATACAAATTAAAATAAAAGAAATAACATATTTGCAGGGTTTTACATATTTATAATTTATAATAGGTTTTGAGATTATCATGTGACTTTACTCTCAATACTTCTAAAAGGAGAGATTGGTATAATATTTCTAAAAAAATGATTTGGCACTACACATCAGAGATTTAAAAGCTTTATTACCTTTGACCTAGTAATTCCCTTTTTGTCATTCTCTCTTAGGGATCTACTTAGGGGAAAAGGAGATTGACCAGAAATGCATTCAAAATCTTCATGGTGATTATCTCTGAATGGTAGAAATTATAGGTGATACAAGTATTTTTTTCTATTTTTTTCTCTGGAGCCCTCTGCATCTTCCCAAATAATATATAATCAACAAGCATGCCTTTATATTCAGAAAATAGAGCAATAAACATATTTACTTGTTAAAAACCTTGGTCTTCATAACAGGGAAAGTTATTTATTGAGACAACACCAGATCAGGTTAATAGTGCCAAGAGTGAAATCTGGAGGGCAGCTAACATGGCCATATGGAAGTGTGAGTCACTGCAGCACCGTGCAAGTCCTGGCTGTGTGGACAGTGACCGCTGTTCTCATGATTGCTCAGGAATCTCCCAGGGAAGAAAGAGAGGGCTTCCCTGTTGGATGAAAAAGCAACTTCCCCTCATGGAACAGACACCACAAGTGGTGTGAATGATAAGGAATGGGTTTTTAGTAAGGTAGAAAAATAATGGTTAGGGTGATGTTGGAAACACCACTAAATATCCACGGACCAATTTTTAGTCCTTTAATTGCATTTTCAAGGTGTCATATGGGACATATTTGCTGTCAACTGTTCTGTCTCTCTCTGTTTTATTGTTTTGTTTTGGTTGGGTTTTTTGGTTTCTTTTGTTTTGTTTTGTTTTGTTTTGTTTTGTTTTGTTTTGTTTTGTTTTGTTTTGTTCAATGCTGTGAAATCTCTCTAACTTGATGTACCAAGTCTCTTAACATCGAGCTATTATAAAAGAGGTATGTGTTTCAATGGCGTGGAGCATGGAGAAGGCATAAGGAGAAAGAAGACTGTCAGTTGGGTTTTTAGAATGCTTTCCTTTGTTTATCAGTTGAAGGAAGTGGAAGAAAGATGATTTAGATAACATTATGCTCCAGCTGCACAGATGTATCTGCCATTCTTCCAGGAAGCCATTCTAGTTCTGGCCATTTGAATTTGCACACTCTGTTCTTTCTCTCTGGAACAACTGGACAAACTTTTTCTGCCTGATAAACTCTACTTGTTCTTCTACACCAAGATAAAATGTTCCCTCCAGTGTGAAAACTTCCAAGGCTTCAGAAAATCACAATTATAGTAAATGCAGTTTAGTGAGCTGTCTGGTCTTTTAAGCCAATTCTCATACTACCAGACAAGCGAGGTAGTTTTATGCTCTGCTTGCAGAAGAAACTGAGGTTTAGAAGACATGAGTAGCTGGCTCAAGAGCACACAGCTACATTTGAAATTCAAATTCAAAGCCAGGACTTCCTGCATTAAGCCCATGTTTTGAAATTTGCATCACCTACTGATCATTTTGTTTTATATTTGTTTGCATATTTATCTTCCTCACTGGACTGAGCCTCCCTTAATGGAAGATAAATTCTCTGTTTTTAAGGGGGTGACACTTTTACATGTTACATTAATCAGATTTAAATTTATTATTTATTGCTGACAATCCTTGTTTAATTCTATATTCCACAGGGCAAGATGCTTAAGCACAAAAACCATATGTGTTTTATTTGTCACTGAATCCAGCGTCTATCCCAGTGTCTGCCACAGAAATTGCCTGACATACATTTTTTGCATTAATAAACAAATTAACTAATAAATGAATACGGCAGAAGGACTGAGATCCAGCTCCTAGCAAAATAATACTTTTTTTTAACTTTCATCATTTCCATTGTCAGAATAGACAGTGATTTCCGAAGCTCGTGTGAAATACACTACCAATATTTTTATAACTATCATGTTACCCCAAATGAAATTTATACCCTAAGGAAATATCAGCGTATTGGTTGTATGTGATAGGGGCAAGTTTTACTTTTTTAAGAACAAAGATACTGAAACTTCAAAAACTCAACTGTAGAGATGTCAGATTTTGTATTTCATTCATATTAGCATTTTAAAATCCAGAGCTCAAGTGGGCTGTTTAAGCTCTGGATCTCAAGCCAATGGAGTTCATGTTTTGTCACTATAGAGTCTACAGTAGAACTTTGTTTATATGTCTTATGAGGTTTTTAAAGATACATTTTTATTGTTTTTTGATGGAGAGAGAGACAGAGAGAGGGGGAGGGCCCAGAGCAGTCTCCATAGTTGACAGCATTAGTTTTCCATATAGTTTCATTCCACAGGTGGGCACGGGGCTGTGCAGGGCAGGAACTGGGCTGGGCGCCTCCTGCATAGGCCCTGGCAAGAACTGAACTGGGGGCACACCCTAGTTCAGCATATGGGTCCACATGGGCCGGGGCTGGGATTCGATCCTCGGGCTCTGGGGCTGCAAAGCGAGTGCTTAACCTGCTGAGCCATCCCAGCTTCCCGATGAGGTTTTTATAAATGTTGAGTTATTAAACACTGACCACATAAAAGTAATATATAAAAGGTTATACATATTACCAGGTACTTGGCCTATAAATAATTATGATGTAATTAGAGGAATTTAATTAATGTGTCTATTTGGAAACTTTAAAAGTTCTGAAAGTGTAAAAATAATGTGCTTTTTATGAATAAAAGAAAGTCCATGACCTTCCTGATTTTCTTTCTTTGAAAAAGTAAAGCTCTTGAGAAATAAGAGGTAGCAGAAGGTATTAAATTATGTCTTTTGTAAAAGCACAATCCCACATCAGATTTTAAATACAAAAGATTGGGCAAAGGGATAATGGTACTGACTTCAGCTCTAACCCAAATAAGGTAGAAATTGGGTGAAATCAGTTTTTCCTCTAATTTTATGTGGGGAAAAAAAAAGAAGTATAATATGAAAAAACCATATGACTCCATTCTGTTTGACTTATTCATCCCTGAGGTGGCATTCAGACTCCAGAAACTGTGTCAAAAACCTGGTCAATATTTCAACTCGACCACACAGACTGGGAATGTGATAAGCATGTGATCACTACAGCGTTACCTGATTGGGATGGGGTGTTGATCATATATCTTGTCCTCTCTTCAGAAACCTTATGGCTACTTTCTGCCTTTCAACTCACTCTCAATGAAGGGATATGATCTATTCTCTATAGAATGAGAAAGACAAAGACGACTCAGAGTATAAAAATAAAAATCTCTCCGTGCCCCCCCCCTCCACCTACTACTTGGGGACATGCCCATCTTCCTTCACTAGGTGTTTATCTTCAAGGTCCCCTCCTGCCCCTCTCTGCAGCCTCATCTCACACTATTCTGCACATGCACCCTCTACTGTGACAAATGCAGTGTGTCCTCATGGCCTTGCACCTTGTCCATGTTCTCCTGTCTGTCTGGCACCCCTTTCCACCTATCCACTCCTTCCCCCACTCCACACCTGCTCCTCTTCTCTGTACCTACTTCCCTCCTGCTTTTTGATGTGTCAAGAACTGCCTCCTGTAAGAAGCCCCACCCTCACACAAGAACAGGTTAGAGGCCTCTGTTCTATATGAGCTTGGAGCCCTTATCACTGTGGTACACTAGGATGCTTTGTTAGCTTGTCTCTTCTTGACCAGTCTATGACTTTCTAAGTACAGTAACTTATCTATTTATCTTTGCATGTCCAACATCTGATCCAGTGTTTAGTATAAAATATGAGTACATGTTAAATAAATATTTGTGAAATGAATCAATGGCTTTCTATTAGTAGCATGAATAGGACATAGTTTTGTTGAAGAGAATCAGAAAAACACACAGGAAAAATTGGGACAACTTTGCTTGAGGTCAAAGTACTATTTTGACAGGGATCACCTTTGAAACTTCATCTCTCTGAGTCACTTCTGTGTTCTTTATGAAACTGGAATGTCAATTCACAGATTCTATCAGAGAAGGTCTAGTGAACAAGGAACAAAACAAATTGGTATACAATTGACTTTCTTGTAACAGAGTCCCAAATCATAGATCCTAAGGACATTATGTTGAAATATCTCAGTAGTTGACAAATACTGATATGTGTGATTTCATATGATCAAAGCAGTATGAATCAAAGGAAGAAACTATATCTAGGTTTTCAGGGTACTTGGTACTCCTTGACCAAGTAGTTTATTAATGTACCATCTCTTAACAATTGTTTTGTGATCTTATTTTCCAAGGAATTTTTAAAATTTAAGATCTTTATTCTGCAAAGAAAATTTATGATATTTTATTTTCATTACAAATGTAACCAGTAGACCACATGTATCCTTTGTGGCCAGGAAATGAAAGAGCTCTGTGTGTAGGAAGAAACAAGGTCCTGAAATAGGAAACTGGGTGTTGGTAAACTTGAAGTCAGTGTGTAAGGCAAGCATAGAGTCTACTGCGTTTCTTTTCTTTAATGAAATGTGTGTCCTTTCTATTATGAAAGTAGGGCAGCCTGTAGGCATTTTATAACTGAAATGCTCCTTACTCTTGGAAGTCGGGCTATTTTTTGGAAGGATGGTAAAAAAAACAACTAGTGCTTAAAAAGAAAACTAAGCCTGAAAAGTGGGATCATCACTAATGAATATATTAATTCATGGGTTACCAACTCTCTCATTAAATACAGTTTTTAAAGTTATTTGATAAACAAGTACAAGCAGATGGTTTATTGATGTTTCAGAGAGGAATAAAACGCTCCAGCTAAAAAAGAAAAACAACCTAAATTAACAAATCATCATGTCAGGTGAGATGTTGAAAATTCACTGCCAACAGATTTATGGTTCATTGTGATAAAATACTGGGGCCAGGGCAGCCTATAGTCCCTGGGGGCACTGTCAACTTGAGCAGGGTCAGCATCCATGCCGCGTGGTTTATTTTCAGAGCCGTGTGGTCTACCTAGAGCAAAGTGGACTAGTTTGAGCTCAGCGAGGACTTTCTGGTGGCGGCCCACAGAGCTCACTTGAAAGAGTAACAAGAATGGAAATGTTATCTATGTAAATAAGCCTACCAATTAATCTTAAAAATAAGAAAACATTTTTTGTGTGTAGGGGAGGGGGGAGCTGGGATGGCTTTGCAGGTTAAGTAAGCACTGGCTTTGCAGCGCCTGGGTCCAAGGATCAAATCCCGGCCCGGCCCCGGCCTGTGTGGTCCCAGATGCTGAACTGGGGAGTGCTCCCAGTTCAGTTCTCACCAGGGCGAGCTTCCCATGTGGGAACTCCCTGGTTCGGCCCCCAGCTCACAGGGGTGTGCCTCCCATGTGGGAGGCCCCAGCCAGGTTCCCACTCTGCGCAGCCCCCACCCACCTGTATGGAATGAAACCATGTCGAAAACTGATGATGTACAACTGTGGAGGCTGCTCTGGGCCCTCTCTCTTCTCTCTGTCTCTCTCTGTCTCTGTCTCTCTCTCTGTTAGAAACAAAATAAATCTTAAAAAAAATAAAATGTTTTTGATACATTTTAGCAAAATTTGGTATTATGTCAGGGACCTGAAATATAGCATATTTTAGGATTTTAAAGCTGGACTTTTATTCCGTTCAAGACATTGCCTTTTTGTCTGTCAATCTCTCTCTCTCCCTCTCCCCACTTCTCTCTCTCCCTTCCTCCTTCCCTTTCCACTGCTTCTGTCCTGGGTGCGAAGAGAACACATATTTTTCTCCTGTTTCTTTATTTCTGGCAACAATACAGGTCATACTTTTAATTTAAATAGCCACTACCTTGGAGTTACCTTGGATTTAGATACTTATTCCCTCACCTTATTTTTATTTATTTATTTGCTTATATTTCTGAAGGATATTCATCAATTTAAAATAAGGATTTCAAAATCATACTAAATAACTTATAGTATCGTATTCACTTTTTTAAACTTCTTTTTCATTTCCCATATTGCTGCCACTGCCAAATAAACTGATTATCTCAAATTTTATCTTCCCTTTTATATTTTTACTGCAATAATTGAAATGGCTTGCTCAGAGGCTGAGACTCTGTGTGTCCGAATAACTTGAGGCATAGAATGATTTCAATAATTTATTGGTGGTTTAGAGCACATATATCACTTTGATAACCTGCCATGCATACTAGATCACTTTCTAACATGACCCTGGGCCTGGACCTGGAACTGGACCTAACCCATCTCAAAAATTACTGGCATAATTACTGGTTAACACTTAGACTCATGTCTTGAAGTTTAGTAGTCTGGAGGAAAGTTTTCAGCAGCATTATAATAAGGACATTTAATTAAGAGCTCATGTTGACTCAGGAATATTATGCATAGCATTAATCCATAGTGTAGCTAATAAATTCATTATACTACAAATTACGGTTTTATTAGCACATTGGCCCATAAGAGTGAAACCTGTCTCAACAAGAATGCTGAAAGAGGCAAAGCAGTAAAACTTTCATCTTCACTGGGAGTGAACTAACCTACCAAATCTGAGCCATCAATCATAGTAAATGTGTTCAAAACAAATGATACATCTTCCACAGTCCGTCGTGTTCATCAGCAGTTTTGAAGTCAGTGGTCCAAAGTCATCACTTTTAGCCTGTGGCTTAGGCAGTATACCTCATTTGTATTTTTCAAGGATGTGTTCTTAGGTAGTTACACTCCACGGGCCAGTTTCAACCAAATCTTAAAGGACAGAAGTGTGGCCTCGTTTATAAGGAAGGACACTGTAGTGTGTCTTCGAAATTGTTGTCTTAAAAATCAAACCATTGACTAAAAAGTCTCTTAGAATTATTTAGAGCTTGAATGATGCATAGGGGACTGAATTTCTCACTTGTGTGTGCTAAAATTCATTGTAAGTTAAAAAAAATACAGTTAAGTGTCACTTATGTGTCTATGTGTATAGGGAGTATGTATATGTGAGGGGGCAGGAAAGAGTGCTCAAATATAAAATTTAGTTATTCATTGTCTCTGTTCTAATAGCCTTTTTAAAAATATGTTTTATTTGCAAATAATTTCAAATTTAATGGAAAGCTTCACAAATAGTACAAAGAACACATGCATATTTCTCACCCTGATTCATGCATTGTCAAATTCTGCCTCATGTGCTTTATTACTTTCTCTTGTACACAAACACACACAATTATTTTCTGAACTACCTGAGAGAAAACTACATACATCATGGCTTTCCATCCTCAAATATATACCTCCCAAGTGCAAGGACTCTTTTCTATTAACTACAATATAGTCTCCAATATCTGGTTGCCTTTGAATATTTCAGCATGACTTATTTATACTTTTTTTTACCTCAAATTCTAACCCAGATACTAAAACTGGTGGAAGAAACAGCTCAACTATCTAACAAAAGTGATATCACTAACATTTTAAATTTTGCAAACATGTCATGACAATATATGGGAAGTAACTAAATGCTGGCTTTAGTGAGAATAGATTGGTTAACATAATTAAGATTTCCCTGAATGAATATAACTTATCTGTTTAGTGATGTATCTTATCAGTGGCATTACAGTTACTAGTGTTAATTAGGACAGACAGAACAGTTTGTTGTTTTTTATCCTATTTTTCCTCTTCTGCTCAGATAACCCCAGATTTTGGAAGATTGAAATAGTTTCTACTTAGACAATGTCATTAACTTGTTTCCTGAGAATATGCAGGTGGGCAGGGAGGAGTTGGGTGGTGCCCGCAATGGCAATGCTGAGTGGATCCTGGAGAGATTGGGGTTCTGGGGCATCATCCCTTCACTGAGATACTAGTAGGTCTCCCCCCAAATGGTTCTTATCACTGTTTTTATTTCCTATCTTAATTTTTCTAAATGCAGGTTTAGACCACTGTAAACCAATAGAACTGAAAGTTATGCTTCATTATCTATATATTTAATGTTGATAATTACCACATTTGTAACAGTTGCAGTTTTTTTCCCAAAGGGAACTTGAACATATATATATATATATATATATATATATATCTCCATCCAAGTATATCTAACTGTATGTCTCAGTTTTGGGGAATCTAAATGAGAAGGACATTGCTTCAGGGATTTAGAATGTGCAGCAATTCCCTGCAGAAACTGGATGTGGTACTGAGCAATTTATGAAAAACAGGTCCCTTGGTAACTGTGGTGGACAATATAGAATCACAGTCTGCAAAATCACATAGGAATCTGTATATACATCCAGTGACAATGTATACAGAGGGGTGGGCCTCAAACGTGCACAGATCAGTCCACTACCTCAGGCAGAGTTTTCATTTATTCATTCAGCACATTGATATGAGGGGCACTGCTGGCAGGGGATTTGATAATAAATAAGATGGTCGTGTTCTGTAACCTCCTGGAGCTTACACATAAACTGTTTTGCTTTAAAATAGTGTACATTCAGTAGTAGTTGTGCTCTGACCAACCATATAACCACAGTATGTTATTCTATAAAACTTTCAGACATGACTTGGATCCACAAGAATTTAGTTTTAAAGCTTAGATTTGCAGGAGGAGAAAACATTGGCTTTAAATGACAAACCATGGAAAGAAATAACTTTGAAAAGACGCTCCAGCTTTTAATGATTTAACAAGAGCAGCGTGCTCAGGGACTATTGAGTCAGAAAAAATGTATAAACATGCATGTTTTCAAGTCTATAAACGAGTGATGGAGGTGGGCTGGGGGCAGGAGAACCTCCATGAAATGACATTGTTCTTCATGGCAGGGAAACCACTCATTGGTTCATCTCAATGGCTTCCAGACTGGAGTGACTTCTAAGTCTGGCTGGAAAGACAAATATCTGAACCCTATGGGAAGCTCCAGGGTCATTCTGGTAGGATTGTGTTTGGCATATTTCCTAGAAATCATTTTCAGAAGTTCTGGAAGTTCTTAACTAGCAATCTGTTACTACAGCATATCTTTGAATTATATAGTAAGCTGGAAACCAGTCATCCAGTATCAAAATTTTAGCCTGGAACTATGTTAACACACTCCTCTCTGACAAGACTAAGCTGTGGTCTTAGATCACAGCTTAATTAGGAGTTTCACTATTGGTGTTGCATTAATTGGAATTGTGTTTGACTGGGAATACAGAGATTTAAGCTAGAAGTAGCTTAAAAAAATAGATATTTTATTTATCTATCTGTTAAAATCTGAAAGTAAGCATTCTAAATCTAATGTGGCAAATAATTCCATAAAGTTTTCAAGTAGAAAACGTTTTTGGAAACTATTATATGTATCCTCTATGCTAAAATTCAACTCATGGTCCAGAGTGGCTGCTGTAGCACCAGCCATCTACTTCATATTCTAGCCATTAGAAAAAAGAAAAGACTAAAGAAGGGCAAATAAAAGATGTATGACAGATGAAGTTTCCTAAAACCTCCACAGAACACTCTACCAACCCATTCACCAGAAATTAGTTATGTGGCAACACCTGGCTTTATAGGAATCTGGAAATTTTCTCTATTTTGAGTATTCTTATATGTAGGTAAAAATTGAGATTCTAATACAACTGATGAAGAAAAGCACCAATATAAGGAGATAGCTAGCATTCCCTACCACAGTGTTGCTTATTAATAATGATACATGTATTTTAAATATTTAATGTCAGTCTGCTGTACTGTATTTGCAAAGTATTTTACAATTTGATCTTTTTACTATCTAAGCTTAGTAGCTGCAGTACTCAGGAAAGTTGTGTTAGGTTTGCTAGAATATTTTCCCTGTCCTGGGTAAGGGCCTAAAAATTAAATGTGCAAGACTAATGACTAATTAACTTTAGTGGTATGTGGCAGTAGATTTCCTTACCTCAAAGCTTGCAGGTCTATCTGGAATTAGGAAAAGGAGAAACTGGTAGCACAAAATAAAAATAGTTTGATTTTATGCTGCTGGTTTCTTGTTTGGTGCTCTCTATGTTCTTACTAACTCACACCCTCTCATCTAAATTTGTATCATGGGTACATTCTGAACTTATGGTAGAGTCAGTGCTAAACTCTCACTCATGAATTACTCTGCTTGTTCTAACAGGATTGTGTCCCCACAGGCATGCCAAAATTTGATAGTTACAAATAGGGAGATCTGAAAGGAAAGGAACAGAGGAGGTAATTTCTTTTAACTCTACTGCATTGTTTTGGATTAAGGTGGACAATGGTTACCATTTTGCTGACATGAGGCAAACATGTCATAAACTAGGGAGAACAAGAATCACAGAACAGATTTAATTTCCATGGGGGTTTATGGAAGCACCAAAATACAATGTAACCAAATGTTCTGAAAGGGCATTAAGTAATCTAATTTGTTCCATCATTACAAGAAATTAGAGCCAAGCACAGTTACATCGCAGTAGTAAAAAGAACCCGTTAACATGCCATTGTTATTGACTGAATGAAGTGAGCTTTCTGATTACCTTGGCCAGCCACATTTTACAGTTTGTCTGTGCATTGATTCCAAAACACATTAGAGGGCCTTAACTGATTTTGACAAAATAAGCTACATTTTGAAGGTACAGCTTAACCTGAGAAGCTTAATTACTTGATTAGAGTTTGCAAATGGGCATATCTGCTAGATTTCAGTAAATTCTGGGATGTAATTATTAGGGAGTCTTTGTTTCTTGTATTCATTAGATGTCCAAGATGACAGGAAAGACTTACACTTTGAAAATTAAATTTTTGTTGTTGTTCCCCCAAATGAGAGGTATCTGTTCTTTCAGGAGTGGGCCCAAAGCTGCAGAATGCAGTGACTGAGGGCCTCCGTAGAAGAAAGCCTGGGCGGGTTATAGTGGTACCCACACTTCCAAGGGACGTAGAGTTGGGCAGCTACATAATGTGTGATGAACTCACCCGTAAGTCTAGTGTCTGTATAAATTAGCGTTCAAGCCAGGGCACTTTTGAGAGGGAAAGGAATTCTATTCATAATTATACTGGGATAATAGACATAAGCTTGGTAAATTTCAGACCAGTAAGAAGTGAGACCCCACCCACCCCACCCCCCATTCATAAGAAACATGTGTCTAAACAAATAAATTTAATAGTGCTGTTTTTTAGGTACCCAGAGAATAAATAGTTTTGTAAGGACACTTGGAAGGGAGACTGCAGATAAGGGTCACTCTCCCAGGGCTGTCTCTCCCTAGCACAAAAGTCACTCTAAATCACATGATATTTCAGAGTGTGACATTAATATCCCTCTAAGTCTCATTATTGGTTTTCAGAGGTATTAGAAGCTCTGGAAACATTACACAAAGGTAGCCTTAATAAAGGGAATGTGTCGTGCTATTCCGTTCAATTCAATTCAACAAGCATTTATTGGATGCCTGGTATGTGACAGCCAGTGTTTAGCACCAGAGATTGAAAAATGAATATGATATGGTTACAACCCTGGAGAAATTGAGTCTGGTAGTAAACAAATCATTGTGATAGATTGTTTAGTGATTTAATTACTGAAGAGTTAACTTCAGATTTGGCTCTCATGCATCAAACATAGTATTTGCCAGTATCTATCTTTAGAGGGAACGCCAGCTGGGTGGTAACCTGGATGTTCTCAATCCCCTACTAATGCTAGAAACCATAGCAAAATAAACAGGGTGAGCAGGCTGTTTTAGTGAGGCTCGTGTAACTCAGAGGTCCTTGTTTTCCAGACTACTAATTTATTTTCTTTCCACCCAGAAAGCCCTTCCCTACCATCTGAGTGATTCTGGCCAAATCAACAGACACAAGCTACAGAGACGTAGGATGTCTGGGTTGAAAAGTTTTGCTTGTTTAATTAGATAAATAATCTGAGAGCACTTTTCCAAGATTACTCTTTCTAATCACATTGATAAAGGCTGGAAAGATCTTCTCAGTTGTCCAGTAGATAACAGAATCTGGGAGAAGAGTGAAGTATTGGGGTGAATTGGGAATAATTCAGAAAATCCAAACTTACCCTATGTGCCTGCATATATGATTCATCATCATCATCATTATCATTTTTTGAATGCTTACTATTTTCCAAGGTACTGATTTATATGCATAATTCTACTTAATCTTCAAAATCACCCTATGATGTAGGTACTGCTTTCCCTATTTTATAAAACAGAAAACCAGCTTAGAGATGTTAATTTTAGTTTATATGAGGGTCTCAGGCTAGTCAGTGGCAATGCTCCAGTTTTGGAAACAAGGGCTTCCTTCCTCCAAAAATGATTCTCTTGAATTTTCAGTCTTTATAAAGTCTCTCTTTGGCCCTGAATCACCAGCATATTGTCCATTCAGGGATTAAGAGGAGCAGGAACTCTCTGATTTTGTTACTAAATAAAAGCATTCGCAGGGGGAGGGTATCCAGAGATGGAGTAGGGACAGTACTCCAGGATCCAACCAAAGATGTTAAAATCATTCTCCCTCTGAAGAGAATGATGTTAGCAATGCTTACTTGCCCTGATGAATTCATTTCTAAAGGTTCATTGCTCCACAAAGAGAACAGAACCCTGAGGCCACAGGTCCCAGCTCTTGGGGTGGAAGGAGAAGCAGGCAGAGGGAACAGTGAGTGGGAAGTTCAAAATTTAATCAAGTTCTCAAAGGGCTGGCTGGATTTTCCTTACCCACTTACGTGACAGCCCCAGTTTTTCTCCTCTGCCTCCCACAATTTCCTTTCTAACTGTCTTTTTTGAAAAATCATTATCTTTGTGATGTTCTCAGCTTCCACTTGGTTGGTTTTCTACACTTTTAGAAACTCATGCCCATTCTTTCCTCCTTCACCCCAATGGGCGTAGCTCTCTGCCTCCTTTTCTCCCTCACTCTTAGGCTTCCACTGCAGACTTTAAAGAGTTGAAGAAAAACACTGTTTGGTGTTTGTGGTGCCTGAGGCCTAGTGCCACTGGCTGATTCTTGCCCCATCTGAGCCACCAGACCCATTTTTCCTGTTGCTCTCACATTGTTCCCTAAATCCTAGACAAGTGTGTGAACTCTGATCATGAGTTACCAGGTAGAAGAGAGCATGGATATCCTCTTAGGAGAAAGCCTGAGTGGATCCTCTTGAGCATTCCTGACCTGTGTAAGCACACGTGAATTTCTTTGGAAAGTGAAATTGTTCATTTGTTGATCAGTACTTCTAGATGGTGGACTCCCTGATGCCAGAGATCTTCTGAATGCAGCACTGAAATTGAGCACCTCTTAAGTGTCAGATTACACCCCCAGCAGATGGTCAACAAATATTTGTTGGGTAGTTAATTGAACCAAAGTTTAAGTTGACATGTAACAAAGTCTAGTTTTCTTTGTGGAAGGACTCATCCTCTGGTAAAACCAAAACAAAGTATTTGGATTCCCTCCAACTCCAGAACCCATTACTCCTAATCCCCTCCTGAGTCAAGTGCTCCCTGAGTGATCTCAGGATAATGCCAGGCCAGACTTCCCTGCTGCTCCTACATAGAGCTTGTCATCTGCTTTCCTGCTGAGCTTCCTTTGAAGGAACTTTTGCATGCAGGAAATAACCTGTGAAAGACTGGAATAAATTAGATGGGAAGAAAAAGATAAAGAAATACTGGTGAGCAAATGACAAATATGACCAAATATGCAGAAGTGAGAGTCTGAGGAATCTTGGTGACAAGAGGTGGGGGTATGTAGGTGGAGTCATCCACTGGGAATGGTGAGGACAGATGGATCCAGTGAGGTGGATTTTAGAGGCACTCTTAGGAGTCTAACTGAAGTTTGGATGCACACCTACAGGCATTAAAAATACAGAATATGGTATTGCATGATATACAATAGTGCTATGGGAACATAAGGTTATGTAGGAAAGATTGAAAGAGGAAAAGACCCCCTAGAAATAAAGAAAACAGCTAGGTTTTCCAGAAAATTTTTTGTAAGGGTTTAAGAACTAGAAAGGAAAATGAGGACCAAATGGAAAAATGTCTCCTTTCCTACTCATTTGCCAATAAAAAGGTTAGATTGTATGGCTGCCTGTGGGAAACAGTACTCCCTTTTTGGTTGGGTCATTAGTAATTGTTAGGTCATCGGAGTCAGATATTTTTGGTCAGGCCGAGTTCCTTACAGCACATTTCATAGAGGTCCAGTTGGTCCATGGACAGCTGAGATCATTTGGCCAAGGCTACTCCTGAGTAACTGTAGGAACCAGGAAAGGAATCTCTGTCCTTTGACTCCCAATCAAAGAGTCTTTCACTGACCCCACATGAGCGTTCCAGATTCCAGAAACACTTCATTTCTCTACCTTGAAATTATAAGGTCCTTAACGGGCTTGTCTAAAACACTGATCTCAGGAAGGTTTCTGTCACTTGTGCTAAGGACTGTTGATGTTAGAGGTTGCAAACTGACCACTGACTTCTTTGTTTGATTCTTAAAATGTTTAACTCTTTTAATTAGTTGCCAAAATAAAAAATATATATATTTGCTTTAAAAAAATCCAGAGTTTGCAATTCTTTTGAAAAATCTTAAGATCTGGCAACAGCTGGCCAGCATTCCCACATGTACCTTCGGAAGTCCCCACCTACTGCAGGCCTCACAGATCATTCACATGATCTGTCTGGCTCCTACAGGCACCTGGGTGGGTGAGCCCTGCTTTTTGTGTTTAATTGATAAGCCTCTAATGCCCTGAGGAGACTCATACATGTATGGAGAAAAGATTTACAAAATTTCTGCATATTAGACAGCTCACACCTTAGAGATCCTGTGTTCTACTTAGTTCACCCTTGCAGTAGAAAAGTAGGAGAGTTTTTATTATAGAGTAGGAGGAAAAGAGAAAAGGGATACAAAACTAACATTTATTAAGCTAGGACAGTGGTTCCTTACCTCAGTGATTTCAAACTTACTGGTAGACTGCAAAATCAATTTAGTGGGTCATGATCAAGATTTTTAAATTAAATAGAATAGGAAACATAAGAGTGAATCATACATGGTAAGGATAAGTGTTATTTCATTTAAGTTCTATTTCAATTCTTTACATATTGAATCAAATATATATATATGTGTGTGTGTGTGTGTGTGTGTCTGTATGTCTGTGTATATGCATATACTTTTTCAATTATATATAGATTTTCTTTATATTTATAATTTTTATCAATTTCACTTAAATTTGAATGCATGATTTGTTAAACAAAGACTCTACACAAAGTTTTTCATGACTGTTTTATGTAAATACACAGGAGTTGCTTTTAATAGGAGTTCACTCCCCCTACCTTCTAAAACAAATACAGATATCAAACATTCCTGTACTTTATATATTCTTATACTGGGAGTCAGCACCCACACTTCAAAAATGAGCACAATTAACAATAGCTTTCATTGCACCTCCTACTTTAAACAAGTATACTGGTCATAGTATAAAATCTTTTCTAACTGTGACTCAGTATCAAAAAAGTTTGAAAGCTGCTACTTCATCTCATTTCATGTTCTCCCAAAACTCTGCATGGGAAGAACCTGGGCTGTCAGAAGAAAATGGCAGTCTTACAGGAGTGGAAGTCTCCCTACATTTTTGTTTGTTGGAAGATCTCAAAGGTAGTCTGGTTAACTGGGGCCTCAACCCTAATGAAGAAAGGACATTTTTAAGGTAGGCAGCCATTATTATTACGTCACCAAGGACAAGTTATAAAGACAAAATATAAAGACCAAAATAAAGTGTGTACCTAAATATCCAGGAGACAATCTATTGGTTAGATTCACAACAAAAATTTATATGAAAAAAATAAATAATTCCAGTGAAATATTGGAAGCACTGAGTATTTCTGTGGAGTGATATGTTTTCAAAAGCTATTCTAAAGAATGAACTAAAACATAAATGGCATGCTTTATGAATCTTGCTTACTAAAACAACTGCAGTTTAAATTGTTTCAAATAGCAAGTACAGCGAATGCCATAGCTAATGGAGTTAATTTTCGGAGAGATACAGGTGCTGACTACTACTGGTATCAAATATATGAGTCACATTGGAAGAAGAAGAATTGTCTTGGGCCACACAAAAAAATACACTTAACACTAATGATGGCTGATAAGCTTAAAAAAAAAAAGTCTCATAATGTTTTAAGAAAGTTTACAAATTTGTATTGGGCCACATTCAAAACCGTCCTGGGGCACATGTAACCCACAGACTACAGGTTAGACAAGCTTGACAGAATAGTGTTGGTAACTTTGTGTTTTAAGAACAGATGGGGAGAAGATGAATGACTGTTAAAATCAGGTGTTAGGAGCTGCAGGTAACAGATTTGATAAATATTTATGGTTGGTTTTTTTTTTTAACAAATTATGCATTTTAATTAAAATGAAACAAAAAAACTGAATTGAGCATATGTATAAGTGATTTTAAATTAAAGCTTTAAAATTCAAATAAAATATGAAGAATAGCCTGGGGGTGGGGGCAATTCTCTGAGAGATGTATTTTTACTCCTATTTATGAAAGAGAAAACTGAGGTACAGGAAATTTAAGTAATTCACCCTAATTTGCCACATGGTTACTAAGTTGTACAGCCGATATCTGAGCCCCGGTCTCTGTTCCCAGTGCTATGCTCTTTCTGGTGTTCATAGCTGTCATAGTGGGCCACTAAAATGGATACCTCTAGAACTGTGCTTATTACTTTCTGTGCATCTGGACTACTGCAGTGGATTCTTTATCTCCCTCCTTCTGTCTTCTTTATTTTATCCCTCTGGGCTATCAGTGCACTTATCCAATTCCCACAATATCCATTAGCTCAAGGCCACACATTTAAGAATTCAATTCTATTTCTTTCACTTCTCCTCCCTCCAAGGAGTCTACTCCTTCCAAGCTATTTACCGCCCACACACGTAACCTTTATCCAGAATCCAGAAATTTCTTCTACCTGAAAAGAATGCCAGCTGACTCCCTCCTCCCACAGCCATTCAAACCACAGACTTTGTTGTCAAAGACATACATCCAGGTTCATCTTCTTCCTGGACCGCAGTACACTTAACTAGAGTCCATACCTCCCCCTCTTTCTGAACTACAATAGCACTCACAAGCTGAATGATTTCTCTGCCACTGTGCACTGCCTCTAGGCAGCAGCTGGTCATGCATCTGATTTTCTCAGCAGGATAGTATAAGTTCCTTCCCATGTCCAGGCCACTGAATCTTTCATGTTCTTGTATTTCACAGCAACCAGAACATCAGAGAGACTCAATGAGTACATACATATACATATATACATATATATATGTATATACACATGTATATATAAACGTGTATATATATATAAATGTGTGTGTATTTGTACTCTTTTTATTTTAAATATATATATATATATTTTTTTTTTGACAGAGAGAAAGAGAGAGAGAGAGAGAGAGAGAGAGAGAAAGAAAGAGAGAGATACAGAGAGAGAGCTGAACTGGGGGAGCTCCCAGCCCAGCACGTGGTTCCGCAGGGACCCGGGGCCAGGGCCGGGCCGGACTCGATCCCCCGTCCCTGGCGCTGCAAAGTGAGCGCTTAACCCACTGAGCCATCCAGGCTTCCCGTGTGTGTGTATTTGGACTGCTCTCTTTCTGGGGAAAAGAAAAAGAAAAAGAGGAAGGAAGAGAAGGAGGAGGGTTACTCTCTGGCCTTTTCTCAACAGTACTGGAAGACCTGAGGGAGGGAAAAAGATATTCTTGCTGGGAACTTTGAATATATGAGAACCTACAGAACTCACATACTGAGTTTATGTTTTTGCACTCACCTGACATAGTATATAGGACAAAGTTTTAAAAATTATACTTCAAGAGGTGATAGTTGTATGGGGGAATAAAGCATTCCCTATCAAATAAGTTTAGATAAAATTTCTAAAATGGCATTAAACAGGTCTCTTCACTATAGAACTTCTAGATTTTGCTAACTTTGTGCATTACAAATCACTGCAAGGAGGCTACCTAGTCAACATTTCCCAAACTTGTTTGGCCACAGAATTCTTTCGGTAAGGAGAATCTTGTAGGAATATAATTCCCTAGCAACCTCACAGTACATAGTGCTCTTTCCTTAACCAATGACATACCTTGCACATATTTTTTATACATAGTGACTTTGCTTGATTTGATATAGTCTTGTGAAGGCTATTGTAAATCTTAGATTTTTTCACTCATATGCAGCCCAGAACTGATTAAGATTGAGGGTTGATGGTGATTTTAGGAAAGAGGTAATTGGTTTAGGATTGAGAACCTGCGAGAGAGGAAGAAATCTCTCATGTATTAAATGCCTTATTGCAGAGTAACTTATTTAAACAACCTTGTAAAGTATTCTCTAACTGGCCATGGTAAATGTTTGCCCTCTATCTCAAACGTCACCTCCCATTCTTCACCTAGTGAACTCTTCAGTTCATCCTTGGAGACTCCGCATTGACATTTCTTTTTTCAGAAAGCTTTCTCAGATCATACCTAATCTGTGGTAGATGGCACTTTTCCTGTCCCCCTTGTCTGCCTGTGCTCACCTATATCTACTACCTAGTTTTTGCAGACAAGTTACATACGTAACTACCTAGTTTTAGCAGACAAGTTACATACGTACTGTTTCATACTTGTCTTCCTCATTGGATTATGAGCTTCTTGAAACCCAGTTACTTCCTTCCCTTTGGTGTACTCAGCACCTAGCACCTAGCAGGAGTTCAGAATATATATTTATTAAATTTAAAAGAAGATCATCCTAGCCAGTAGAATGGAAACTCTTCAGGAGTAGGCAGGAACTTTCAACTGCTTTGTTCATTGCTAAATCTCCATTATGGAGTACAGTGCCTTGGAAAGAGCAATGTAATATTATTTAACTCATGATTTTTCACTTACACTAAAATAAGCCAGAAGGTTCTTGTTATTGTCCCCTATCTACCGATGATGAAATTAATACTTAAAACAGATTAGGTGATTTACCAGAGATGGTGGCTTCTATGCAGTGGAATGGACATTGGAACCTCCTTTTGCTCTTCCAGTTTCAGTCAAGGGATAATATTGCTTACAGTCACATACATGTCATATGGAGATTCCAACCCAGATTGTCTCATTAAACTTGCCTCAAACTTCAACTCTTTGGACAAAAGCCCTCTCTTCTCTTAAACTGTTACTCAAGCCTTCTCCTCTTTCTTTGCCTCTACTCTTAAGTGTCAACTCAGCCTGTGACTCGGGCAGACGTTTTCCTTCCGGCCAATTTGGCCTCTGAGCTCAGTCCCTTCACTAGATTAAATAAAAGCACATCTCTGTATCTCAGCATCTTATGCCTTCAGTAACTGTATTAAAGATTGGGGAGAAGAGATTGATAGGGTAGAATTACCCTGTAGGCCAAATTGACTCTTTCTCTCTCTCCTCTCTCTCTTTTCTCCCCCACCCCCACACCCTGGCCTGGAGCACCCAGCATACTCTTCCCCTTTTCTACATAGAAGAGTACATAGATTAGACCCACCTAAACCAGGGCTCCTTAAAGCTTCACCTTCTGTAATTTAAAGTAACCTTATCAAATACTTTTTTGCAGGCAGGATCCCCTGAAAGAAATTCTCGTGAAACGTTAAGGTGAATAGTATAATTAAAATTTCAGTGACTAGAAGAAGACTGATTTTTAAGAGCAAGAAGTCCATCCCCTCACAAGTCACATTAGGCAGCCCTTTCTATTCATGCCTGACATAGCGTGTAAAGATATACCTGTGTCGAATTTTAATACTGAGATTGCCTTAAATAAAGATAATCATCAGAGAAGCAAATGTTCTATAAATTATTAATTTTATTCTACCAATAATAAGGCCAAAGATAATGGTCTCACTGACTTCAGCCTTGCCTCCTTCAATCCCACCTATTACAGAGTCCTAGAATTTTCCATCTCAATCTGGAGTGTCTGGTCTTTTGGTTTCCTTGGGCCACACTGGAAGAATAATTGTTTTAAATCATACGTAAAATACACTAATACTAACAATAGCTGATGAGCTAAAAAATAAATTACAAAAAATATGTCATAATGTTTTAAGAAAGTTTACAAGTTTGTGTTGGGCCACAATCAAAGTTGTCCTGTGCTACACGCAGCCTGCAGGCTGTGGATTGGACAAGCTTGATCTAAATAAAATCAGTCTATATCACACAGTACTTTGAATCACCCAGTGGTTCCTACTCTTGAAGGATCAGTCCAAGCCCCTGACAAGATTCCCATGGTCAGTGTCTGGATTTACCCAGCCTCTTTCCCACTGAGCAAGGCCTTGCTCATGGTAGTTTCTTTCTCTACATACACATGCACACACATCTTATTGAATATAGGCCCATATGTTTTCTCATATAGTTTTAAAAATCTTTCTCATTCTCTTTACTTACCTATTTCATTCTTTAAGTCTCAGCCTTCTCCTGCTTTACCTCTTTCTATCTGATTTAATTGGCCCTCTTTTATGCTCCCATGTGCTTCCTTTTTTCACAATGTTGTCTACAGTATAGCACACTAAAATTTGCTCCACTACTGGACTCTACGCTTTCCTCCGATAAGGGATTCTTTTAATCATCTTGGTTTTGCAGGCTTTAATAAAGTATATGACACACAGTTGGTGCTAAATAAATATTTATTGAAACACTGAGGACAAGAAATCATTGAAACCCAATCTTGCATTTATTTCATTTTAAAATCCCTCTAGAGCTTTAGGCAGAACACTAAGGGAAAAAAATATAGTGAGATGCTAAAAGGAAAGAAAAAACCTCACAAAATTATGTACATCTTCCCTTTGGAGGTTTTGGGGTACTGTGTGAAATTTTATATATTTCGTAAGATTTCATAATACTTCAAAACAAGAACTTCAATGCCAGAAATACACTTGGAAATGAGAGCAGCTTGCCACTGGTAAGCTCTGCTTAAATTTGTTACATGTACACATTGAAAGTGAATCCAACTCTTTCATGTATTTCCCATCAGATAAAATGCATAGAAGGAAAAATCTACCGGTAAGTCAGCAAAAGTTAGCGCTAACCTGCACCAATAGTTTACTGTAGTAAACTCAGGGAGTGACTAGCTCAAAGCAATGCATGGTGAAATGGAAATTACTTTTCTCCGGTTCTGACTACTTTAGATACCATCAACTCCATCCTTAGGAACAAAATGGAAATTTTGATAGGGATAAGGAGAGGAAAAGCTGGACTTGGTTAGGAAGATAAATAAGTATTTGTTCTTTGGAGCTGTTTAGTGGTTTATTTAAAGAAAAATCTAAATCAACTTATATATATATGTGTGTGTGTGTGTGTGTGTGTACATGTGTGTATAATCAAATGGTGTTCCTAAGAAGTGGTGTTTTTTTTTTTTCCATTTTCATTTACACCAATAGGCCTATCTAGGAATTGTGAAAAACTTATTCAGACCTTTAATCATTCAAGTGTTGGCAAAGAAACCAACATCCACAAGTTACACATCATGTAGAATGTGGACCCTTTTACCTCAGTGGTCAACATCTCTGTAAGTTGTGGGTAAGAGTAATTGGCCAAACATTTCACAAGAAAACGACCTCAACCTCTAGCTAACTGCTGTGGCTCTGAGGCAATTACTTCTTTCCTTTTCAAAGAGAAGCTGCTGCTTCAGCATCTTCTCCCAGAGCCCTTGGCATCAGTTCAGGCCATGTGTCAGGGGAACCCTTGATCACATCACAATGACGGAAGCCAAGTGCTGGCCTGCAAGAATTGAGAACTGTTTGTTCACAGAAGATTCTGAGCAGAACCAGGGGTGTTACATAGTTCAAGGGTGCCTTGAAGAAAACCAATGCTGTTGTAGGAGGGGACTTCCAAAGGCTCCAGTTATTTCTCAATTGCTGCTCCAATAGCGCTCTCCGAGCTTCTGTGACATTTACCCAAAGTCATTGCTTGGGTGATTTTCTCCCTGTAGGTGCTTGATTTAACAAGATTTTGGACCATTAAATGGAAGAGTTTTCAAGTAGTGCCACAGTGAATACTACTCTCTGGGGAGAAAAGTATTTTGTTAATGAACACAATTTGTGTTCTTGGTAAAATCCAAAATTAAAAAAGCTCACTGTTTCTGTCCTGCTAGCTGTCAAGGGCATTTAGGTGTGTTGTTTGGTGTGGTGATTCAGTTTCTGTAGGTGATTCCTGTAGGATAGCTGGCAACTCTACATTGAGACCTTTTTAGTGGGTTTGAAAAGGTCAGTTATTCAATGTGTTAGAACATTTGGGGTTAAAATTCCTGAAAGTTAAGATTAATAATGATCCTGAAAAACTGTGGTTAGCCATACTGCCTATAAACCTAGGAATTTGGAAAAAGTAGTATTAAGCTCCATCAACAATAATTCTTTACTTGGGCAACACTTTTATGGAACAAACTGTTCTTTCCTCTATTGTTAGTAATTGTTTTCTTACTTATTGGTAACATGTACATGTGTTTTGTCGTTTGTTTTTTCTCATTCTTTAGATTTATATAATGCATGCAGATAATAGAACTTAAAACACATGTACATGCCACATTATGATTGTACCCCAATTTTTGTTTAAGATTTATTTTTTTGTTTTTGACAGAGACTGAGGGATAGAGAGAGACAAAGAGAAAGGGGAGGGCCTAGAACAGTCTCCATAGTTGTATGTCATCAGTTTCAACATGGTTTCATTCTACACAATGGGCAGGGGCCATGCAGGATGGGAACTGGGCTAGGGGCTTCCCACGTTGAAGGCACAGCCCCTCAAACCATGGGCTGAACTGGGGGTGGGGGCAAGAACCGAACTGGGGGCCTTCCATATGGGAATTACACCCCAGTTCAGCATATGGGTCTGCACAGGCCGGGGTCAGGGTTCATTCTCGGTCCCTGGGGCTGCAAAGCGAGCACTTAACCCTCTTAGCCATCCCAGCTTCCCCAGTTATACGCAAATGTTGATTGTCAAAATAGCTTATCTATGATTTGGACATAAAGTAGATCTTCTGAAATAAGTTGTCCCTCTCTCCCTGAACTGCCTTCTTTTTCTTTCTTTCTTTTTTTTAAGATTTATTTTTATTGTTTTTGACAGAGAGGGAGAGAGAGAGAGAGAAAGAGAAAGAGAAAGAAAGAACTGAACTGGGGCACTTCCCAGTTCAGCATATGGGTCCACACTGGCCAGGGCCGGGATTCGATCCTTGGTCCCCGAGGCTGCAAAGTGAGCTCTTAACCCACTGAGCCATCCGGGCTTCCCTTTTGTACTGCCTTCTTAAAAGCAAGTACTGTGTTTAAGTGCATAATGTCTCGAAGCATTGGAACTTTCCTGAATTACATTTCTATTACAATTAAAAATTAAACACTGAAATATAATATGTAGGTGTCACATCCTGCTAGGTCCAAGGCCTGGATTTCTGAAAAGCTTTGAGAAGTTGGTGGAGATGGGAAGGGATTATTTACATGGGAGCTCAGACTTTGGAAAGAGCTAAAGTGCAGGAGAGAGAAACATGGAAAGCCAAGTATTGAGAGAGGATTCCTGGCATTCAGATGTAACCAGTGACTGGAAAGATGACTGTGAAAAAGTCCTAGAACAATAGTTTTGCATGTTTAACCCACTGAATGCTGTAACTATGGACAAATGACCCCAAATAAGTTAAAATTTCCTCTCAGAATTTCCTACATCCCTATTTTTTACAGTAGAGGGATTTTTAAAAAGCAAAACAAAACCATATAGTAGATATACTACCATCACAACTAGGTAATACTATGGAAGATAGTAAGTATATTGAACATGTGTTAGGGTCATAGACTTAATTATTGTTTATGATCTTTAGGATATGGGATTACAAGGAACTTGTAATTACATCTTTGTGTAATGTTTCAATTTTTGTAACAAGCATTTTATATTTTGATATTCTTATTGTCAGGGAATGGCTATACAAATAAAGTATTTTATATTTACTATTTAAAAGTATCTCTGAGATTGTTCCTTTTGTTAGGGAGGAGAAAAAAAACTCCAATCATAACGCTTTATAACTCACTTGGCAAGGTTTAAGCAGTTGTTTGTTCACTTCAAGTATAAATTTACAAAAGACTGGTGTAGGGGGGGTGAAAGGTAGATTAAAAGAGGTAAATTTTTACCTAGAGTTCTCAAAGTGAATAACAACAGCTCAAGAATCTTTGACAACAGTAAGCCACATGACACATATAATAAATATTTTGAAAGTTCTTCGAACTTTTACAAATTTTATATAAAACCTGTCTAGAAAATCCCATGAGCCTGAGATTCAGTCTGGGAAATGCTTTGTTGTGCCACTGATCATTTATGGAGCTAAATTTCAAGGGCAGAATTTCTTCTCCTCTAATACCTGTAGATTCCAAGACAAAGAAAAGTGATCTCACCAATTGCAAATGCTTTTCAATGCATTCTTTCTCATTGAAAATAACAGAGTTTTATAAGATGCACTCTTGAGAGTTAGGATTTGTTCTCCCCTCTGAGAGGCTTGCTTGTCTGCATGCTAATGTGGTGAAGTTCTGCCCAATTGATCTGTTCTTGGAGAGTGCCTGTCGTCCCCAAGGTCAGCTTTTATAAATAGAACCAGCTTTCATAGGAAGTCTTTGGATATGGTCTTTTCATTTTCTCACGTTTGTAGTTTTCTCTGTGCGTAGTGGATAGACACACTCTTCCAGACTTCTTCCCTTGGCACCACAAGCCCATCCTGGTCTCTGATTGGCAAATCCACAGCTAGCTGGAGCACGCATGCAGGAGGCTACGTGTAATTTGCTTGTACCTTGTGGTGCCTTCACACTGCTGTTCCTTTAAGAGGCTCTTAGACAATTCTGAATGTGAAATTACAGTCTAGTGCCAAATCTGAGAACTCTAAGGCGTTCTGACCCAGAATATTGTTTGCTTGTTTATTTATGTCCGTCCCAAATTTCTGAACACCATACTTAGCAGGAACTGGACTAGGTAGTGAAAAAGCATGGTCTTAATAGAAATGCTTTTATTCCCACAACCACTCTATCCCCTCAGAAACCTTAAAACCCAAACTGTTGCGCGGCACCCAAATCACCTTGTCTGTGCTGCCCGTTGGGCTCTCCCGCAGAACCACCCACTGAGCAGCTGGTGGTGCCGACCACGAGGATCTGGCCAGCGGGGTGACCGGGAAGCGGAGCGGTCCCGCGATGCGCTCGGGGTGCCCGCGGGGCAGGTGCGCGCCAGGTCCCGCCTGAGCCCCGCGGCCCGGGCAGCGGGCGGGCGGCGGGCGCTCCACGCCGGGTTTTCCGCCGCTCCCCTTGCACAGAGCAGCCGCAGCCCCGCAGGCACTCCCGCTCGCGCCCTCGCCGGTCCGGCTGGGCTTCAAAGCAGCCGCGCTGGGCTGCGCTGGGTGAAGCCACTGCAAGGCGGCGGGGCAGCTGGAGCAGAGGCTACGGGGCGGGCCGAGGCGTTGGCAATGCAGGATCTCTTTGTAATAAAGGAATTGAGGAGGGGCCAGGCGTGCCAAGAGAGTCGAGAGGGGCTGTGAGGCGGCGTGTTCCCGGAAAGCCAGGCATAGAGCCGCGCTACCCCCCGCCTGAAGAGTTGAGAAAGAAAACAGGAAACGTGGTGGCTGCGCACCGGGCCGCGGCTGATTCATTCGCTCTGAGTGGAGTCCGAGCAGGCGGGGCGGGCGCAGGGACGCGGCTCCGGGCGAGCCGCCGGGGCGATCTGACCATGGACCAGACGCCCCCTCCGCGAGGCGGGCCCCGAGGCGCACGCGCCACCCTCTTCGCCATCCTCCAGGACTAGGACTCTGGCTCGCCGCACCATCTCCGAGTCGCATCGTAGCTTTTTTGTTGTTGTTTTTGTTTGTTTTCTGGCCCCGTCTCCGCGTAAAAGTTGGCTTGCCGCACTTTGCGCTCCTTCCCTGGACACCGAACTGAGACGCCAAGCTGGAGAGACCGTGCGTTTCCAAGGCCGGCCGCCCCGCTAGCAGAGCCTCGGCCCTCCTCGCAGTGCCCGGCTCGGCAATATGAAGGAGCAGCCCCCATGTGCGGGCACCGGGCATCCGAGCATGGCGGGGTATGGCAGGATGGCCCCTTTTGAACTGTCTGATGGTCCCGCCAAGCGCTTAAGAACTGAGTCCCACTTTCCCTATCTCTTCGCAGAGGAGGCCTACCAGAAACTGGCCAGCGAGACCCTGGAGGAGCTGGACTGGTGTCTGGACCAGCTAGAGACCCTGCAGACCAGGCACTCCGTCAGTGAGATGGCCTCCAACAAGGTAAGCCCCTGCTCTGCTCTCACCGAGGCCCCTAGGCTGCTGATTCCCACGCTGGTGAAGCCACCAGCCCCAGTGGCCCTGGGAAATACAGACATTCATCACACAGCATATTGGAGTTCCGCTCCCTCCCAGGGAGGTTCCTGATTCTGTGTCTTCCCTCTCTTCCACTCACTCCAGATTAAGTATACATTTTGCAAAAACAACTTTGACGTAGTTTGAGTGCAGTACCCCCAGGACACAGTGATTGTCATTTTGGGGGGCGGGGGTGGGGTGGGGAGAGAGAAGCGGGTACTCGTGACACTTTGCCCTTGCAGTAGAAACCCAGTCAAGTTGGCATCGCCTGGCTAAGGATATTCTTGGGATTCCCCTTTGGAAATAAGAGTTGCTGGAGGTCAGTGCAGTCTCTTGGATGTCACCACCTACCGCTCACGAACTGAATTTGGAACATTCACCCTCATTTATTGAGATGTCAGGATACCCTGGAACATCTGAGCCTTTATATGCTTACTGGACCATACATGTGCACAGGAAACGTAAACAAAGTTAGAAAATTCATTACGGTTTTTACCTTTGTTTCTTTGAATCTTGGAGAGAAAGTCCATTTTTCTCAAGTCATTTAGTTGCAGTGATGCTTTGGCCATATGTGCCAAAGTGCTGGTCTTGGTGGTTAATGGAGTTTGCGGGGCTGAGAACTAACCCTCAGCCTTACACAACTTTAAAATCAAGGTATAGTGTTGTTTGTCTTGCTGTTTTGTTGTTTTGTTGTTTTGTATTGTTTGGGGAATTTCTGTTTTTTGCCTTTATTTGTGTAAGGAAATAATTGGGATTGTGTATGGGTTTTATGACTGTTGACTGAAGGGATGGGAAAGGAGGTATGCGCATGCTAGATGCAAATGACTAAGGGATTCAACCAGTAAGCACTGGTAACTGTGACAATTAGTAAGTTGCCTTTTAAAGACATTTAAATTTTTGCTACCTACTGATTTACAAGGTCAGGAAGGTTAGACCATTTTACAGTTTATGTGCATCTATCATTAAATGAGCGTTGCTTTTTTTATTCCTTTTCTTGCTGTAGTTTTCAATTTTTTTTCCTACGCAGTTTTTAAAAATAACAGCATGTCAGCCTCTTGTTTTATCCATTGACCATGCTTTTATAAACAATACTGTTCTTAAGTGAAATGTTACTTTCAAATAAAAGGGACTCTCCTGTCATTGTGTGCACACACTAATCTACCCATACGTACACTAATGTTCGGTCTATTTTTTTTTTTGGTCCTTTGAGCTTCATTTCTAAATTTGGTATGGCTCCTCATCAACTTGATTGGTTATTGCTCTCCTACTCTCCTACTCCCTGATGTGGCATTAGGTGCCATTGTTCTTGTCTACCAAATTCTTAGTTCGTTTAGTTTTATAAAATATAAATTGTTCTTTCGTAATTTGATTTATAATAGCAGTAGACATATGCTGAGTGTTTCCAGTGTCCTACATGAACGGGACCATTCTGCAGTGGGCCTGAGTTTTTAATTCTCTTCTCTGGTTAATTCTATATAGTGAAAAGAAGAGCAGAATCTGAAGGCACCCAAAGAGATGAGCCAACATTTGCTTATGTTTTCACAATGATTTGACTTGTACTTTTTTCAGCCACTGAAGCTGAGCAGCTATAATTACTTTTTCCCTATATCCATACTCTTAATGATGAGACCTGTTTTCTCATTTAAAAATTAACATGAAATCTAATATTATAAATGACATCTGTCAGATAATTTATCTACATTTTAAGATAAAATATAAAACTTTAGGTCACAGTAATTACTCAGAATGACTTCTTTTTTTTTAAAGGTGCCTCTTAAGACAGGGGTGTGTGTGTGTGTGTGTGTTTTAAGTCTTCATTGTGATGGCCCCTACAGTAGACTTTGAATTAATTTACAGGTTTAGTATGAGAGGTGGTTTTATTTGGTTGAAGTGAAGTCTTTAAGTGAGAAAAGACTTTTTCAAAATGTATTCATTTTAGCAGTACTTGTGTCTTGTAGTTGAGAGATTACTGATGGAACACTTATTTTTAATATTAAAAAAATTTAACTCAGTTGAGCTGTTGCCTAAACTTTTAATTCTAAGATATTCATTTTGTTGTTTTTAACCCATTCATTTCTAAATAAGTGCTAAGCTCATGTGACTTTTTAGAGATGAAAAAAAGTTTAGCATAGAAGGAAAAAAAAACAAACTCTTGGTAAAGGTTGTAAAGTGACCCTTCTGCTTGATAACAAGGGCATGGACTAAGTCACATCCACATGAGCTGTAAACTGAGTTGCAGCAGCTGATCTGAAGGTCCAGTGAGTGAACCTAAGTCAACTGGAATTGTGACAGATTGCATCACATGTTCACTAGGTTGTTTCATATCTCTTGAGTATGAATGAATAAGTCTGAAACATGCCTGTTTGGTTATTTGTTTTCTTACCATCCATCCTTTTTTACAGGTACTTGTTCAAACCAACCAATATTTTGAGGTTATTTTCTTTGTGCTTTTGAAAGTCATAACATTTTTCTTTTGTTGCGGTTTCTTTTTAAATTTAATTGATTAAAAAAATATACTAGTAAGAGATCATGATTTGTAAATGATGATAATACAGAAAACTATATAAATAATCACTATATGGATTTGGGTGTTAGGAAGAAGAAAATTGATTCCTTAAACCCATTGAACAAATTGGGTTGATTCTTCATATATTTTTTTAAATATTAATGAAAAGAACTCTAAATTATTAGCAGTTTTTAAATGATGCTTTAGAGCAGGGGTCTCCAAACTACAGCCCGGACACCTTTTTATCTGAATAAAATAATATTCAATAAATAATTAAAAACAACATCTATGTTTTGATTCTTTTTTATTTGGACCTCGAGTGTGTAGTTGGTCCCCAAACTGCTGTTTGATAGTTAATGCGGCCCGCGGGCTGAAAAGTTTGGAGACCCCTGCTTTAGAGTAAACTAGCTGTATTTCTTGATTGACATTGTAATGTGCATAATGCTTATTGATAGTATTGAAACTGGAATATTGTTAAATTCTTAGCTAAGGCCAGATTTGGGTATAATACATGTCAGATGCTTGTACCAAGTAGGGTAAGAGGCTCCAGATGGCATTTAATTTGAGTGGTTAAATCTACAGCATTTACCCTCATAAACACATTAATCTACCTAAGATTTGTGCAGATTTCCCTTGGAACCTCATTGCTACAATTGAGGGAGGTTTTGGTGAAGTCTCAAAGCTTTTGGAGGTAGAACACCCTGGAAGTTGAGTCATGATTTTGTTCCTTGTAAGGTGAGTTACCGTATTTTTCTAGGTATAAGATACCTCCATGTGTAAGATGACCCCTACTTTTCAAACCCAACATTGAGAAATCAATACACGAATTACTCCCTTATATAAGACAACCTCCAATTTTTGGTTCAACAATTTTAGACAAAAGTATCATCTTATACAAGGAAAAATACAGTACATTAAAGAAATGAGACACATTTTTATTAATAGCTTCAATTTCCTTAGCATAAGATGGGACACAATAATATACATTTTGCAAGTTCAGTGCAGGAGTTTGAAAGAGTACCAGTATGTATAAAACAACTAGCTAATTGTGTCTGACGATAGTAGGCACTATACCTGTTGTTACTGGTATTATGTGAGGTTTAGGTCAAACTTCGCTGGTTGCTTCTTTGGCTAAAATAAGATTTTTATTATTTTTTTTTACCATTCAGTTGTAATTTATGCTTGACATTTTTAAGGTCTATGGATTTATTAATACTGTTATTAAATAACTATCTTCAATGCACATTTGTATATTATAAAATTTCTTAACTTATATTTACACTTTTTTGGTATAGACATAAACATTTTGACATTCTAATTAGAATCTTAGCCTTTTCTTAAATTCCAGTTACGGAATTCCAGACAGAAGAGCTAAATGCTTTTGTTTTACTCTGAAACTGAAAAGAGCTGAATTTTAGAATATGTAAAGCACAGTGTGGGGTTGGTGGGCACTTTTCTATCCTATACAGATTTTGCAAAGCTAAAATACCTTCTTAGATGTTTTTAATGCAGAGTAATTTGACGGTGTTTTTGGTTACCTTCTCTCATGGAAAGTCTGTTGAGGATTCCAGGAGGGTTAGCCAGCAGTCTAAGCATCGGGGCTTTCAAGGATTATGATATGGAACCCTATAACTTTATCCACTTGTGACCTAATACCGCCCATGTAACCAGGCTTCAGTGTAAGTGCAATAATGTTTGAAAGAGAAAACAAAACCATTTTTATTTTTCCTCAAAATACACCACTATAAAAATGTATTTTGTTTGTCCTCTCTAATTTGGGAGGCAGTCTCTGGCTTAGCGTTGCTGGAAAACACCATATTTCAAGCTGAAAGTTTTTTTCGACATTAGGATTCAAACAGCCTTGTAAAAGACTTAAGTGTTTTCTTTAGTTCATTCCAGATGTATGTAGACCACCTTTGCAAATGTGATCATTACTTCTTTATGGAATTTATTTTTTCTGTTTGTTTTTAAAAAAGAATTTCTGTCATGTTTCTGCTGCTTATAAATTAGATTGTTTTTCTGGGGTGTTTTATCATAGTGTTTTCATCGTCTGCTCCCCCTGCTGCTTTATAATAGTCAGTGCATACATAACATACTAGAGCTTCTATGACTGTTGATACATTTTCTTCTGGGCAACAGGGGTGCTGGAATGAATACTGAGTGCTTATTCATACAAGTGGCTACATCTTATAATATTTCAGCATTAACACAACTGTAACTCTCAGAACAGAAATAAATGTTTAACTTTTGCTAAGAAAGAAGCTGAAGTTAGTTGGAAAAGACATTTTAATTTTATGGCTAACTAATAGTAACAGTCATTTTTGACATTAAAATATTAAAATTTATTGACTTAGACCTAAGAGAATTGTTAAAAATTAACATGCCTGAAGAAAACTGTAGATTTTAAAAGAAAAATTCTTCTACAACAATAGAAACTCAACTTTGATGTTTTGAGTTTGCTGCCTGCTTTTTCATCCACTTAATAAAAGTAGATTTGGCAAAGATTTATGTAATTTACATGTTGTGCCATAGTTATTGTGAAGGATTGGGAATACTTGTTTTTATTATCAATTTTAGAAAAAATACTGATTTTCTTCTTTTCAGAAAGAGACCAGCTCTTCAAAACTGCAAACAGCTAGGGCTTATTTGTGGTAATATCGCTCTGTGAGGGTGTGGGCCTGTACCTGGCTACTTGTGATACTTTAATTGGTGCTGTTAGTCTGAGATTTTTCTAGGAAATAAGAGAGATAGCCCTTTATGTTAATATTCACACCAGTTTTAAAAGACATTTTATGAAGGTGTTTTCTTTTATTCACTTTAACAGGAATGGAAGGGGAAGGGTAAGCTTAAAGAACGAATAATCCTGCTACATCCATTAGGAAATTAGTAACATTGAATTACCATTTGCAGTGATTATAGCTTCATCATTTTCTACAGATACAGAATACTTTGATGAAGCATTTTTCTCTTCTGGGCTTTCTGTTACTGTTTTTGCTGTGCTTTGTGTACTTCTATGAGAATGAATGGTATTTACTCCATAGCCTGGTGTGTATGCCATTGCTGCCTAGGACAACTTTGTAGAGTAGAAAGAACATAGACATTTTTGTCAAGTGAACTAGGCTTCATATAGCTACTCTGCTGCTTCCTACCTAATACTTTGGGCCATGTGCCTCACTTCTCTGAACCTCAATTTCTTCATTTATAAATGGGGATAATAAAAGGAGAAAATAAAACTGAAAGGTTGTTGAGAGCATTAGATACAATACATGCAAAGCTTAGTTTGGTGTATAGCATATACTGGGTGCTAAATTGGATTATAACCCAAAGTATAAAATAAATATCCATGAGTTCATACTAATAGAAATAAACACTTTATTGAATATCATTAAATGGGGTAGAATAGGCAAATCTGTATAGAAAAATTCCACATAATTTATGTAGATACTCCATCGACTCTCAAGGAGGAAGAACATAAAACTACCCACTCTTTAAGTGTGGGCTATGCATATTAACTTCCAAAAAGCAGAACATGGAAAGAGGGAATAGAGTACCTCTATGGTGGAGAAACTTGACAAATACACACTACCTCAGCCAGGTAATCAAAGTTAACATCAACAGTGATAGTTATGTTGTAGTATGTACCCATGATATGATGTGGTGAAAATGGTATCTTCCTACCAAAACATATAACCCCACTCTTTTTTTTTTTACATTTGATGCCCCTTCCCAAGCCCCCACAGCCCTCCGCCCTCACCTCCTCACCCCCACCCCCATTCTTATGATGAGAAAAACATCAGATAATTACTAATTAAGGGACATTCTACAAAATACATGCCCATTATTCCCTAAAACTGTCAAGGTCATCAAAAACAAGGAAAATCTGAGAAGCTGTCACAGCCAAGAGTAACTTAAATATAACATGGTTTCCTAGATGGGACTCTGGAACAGAAAAAGAACATTAGGTGAAAACTAAGAAAATCTGAATACAGTATAGACTTTAGTTAATAAAAATGTAGCGTATTCGTTCAGTAAGTTTGGTAAATGTGCTACGCAAATGTAAGATGTAAATAATAGAGGGAGCTGGGTGTGGGCATATGGCAAATCTCTGTACTTAACCTCATAATTTTTCTGTAACTCTAAAACAAAAGTTAAGTGAACAAATCTTAACCATCTTTCAAGGCTTATCTGAAATTCCACGTCCTCTATGAAATCCTTTCTATTCTGTTCTCTCTCATAGCTCCCACCCCCACCTCCCATCAATGGGTGTAATGTCTTTCTCCTTTGACCTTCCATAGGACTTTACTTGCAGTTCTCCTAATTCTTAGTACAATATTTATTTATGTTTTATTATTTCAGTGTACATTAGGTCGTTAGTCTTCTTTTTCTAGCCTCTACAGCATTAGATACAAGGTCTTGTTGCATAGGTCAGGGGTAGCCAACTTTTCTGTATATAAGATCTACTTTTTATCTTAAAAGTGTGTCGCGATCGACTTGTCATAGGCGTAGTCTAAGGGGGAAGAAGGGGTGTGAAATGCATACTATGTTTATACACTGTGTTTCAGCATAGGGTGCATTCCAGCGAGGTATGGGTAGATAAGTAAAATATATGTTCAAAACTATTTTTTATATTTTAAATCACTTATTAAGTTTTATAGGCTCATGAAGAAAATAAATTTCCAGACCCAACTTTTGATAGCGGCATTCCGTACATGCGGTACCTAAAGAATTCGATTTTCCGACACTTTTTCAAGATAGATTTTTACTAACTTAAAATGCAATTTAATTTTTTTATCAACTGCAATGTATAAGTTGTACTATTTGTTTGTAAATATGAAAAACTTGTTATAAAAATGCACAGTAGGGCTGATAATTTGATTTCAATATTTCACTTTTGTGTTTTTTGGGGGGCCAGGAAAATTTATCATGAAAGAATAATATGACTTACTTTTTGCTAATCTATCAATAGCTCGCTGAGTACACCTCATACTGAAATATAGATATACGCTTATCTACCTACGTAAAAAACAACAACAATAATTATTTAAAGGGCCAAAAAACTCACGTCCAGGGAAATTAAAAGAACATGGATAATTATTAACAGTATTTATTAATTCAAAGTAGCTACAGATAAAGACAGATTTAGAATTTACTTTGTTGCCTTAACATTAATGGGAAGACTAAGTTTGCATGTCTCTAACCAAGGAATCATAATTAGGTGTATATCCTGACAAAGATAATAATAATGAGTCTTCAGTCTGGGAATCAGTCAGGACAGAACGTTGTTTAGTCTTCGTTAGCTTCAAGTACGAAAATGCCGATTCGCATAGGTATGTAGATC
>PVKE010006238.1:0-55295 GCA_004027555.1 Craseonycteris thonglongyai
AAAAAAAAAAATAAAATAATTTGGAAATTAAAAAAAAAAAAAGTACTTCAATTTAAGTTATATAACTATTTTAAAAGAAATGCCATTTAAGTTTTAAAATATACATGCCACATCACACTATTTTAATCACATCAGCTGTAAGATACAGGTCTTCAGGGGCGTACTTATAGTATAAGTCAATATAATCAGTGTATCAATGTTTTGTCATTGAAAATGACTTTATCACATAATGGTATTTTAGAAATGTGATCACAAGAGTTGGAATCAAAGCAAGTTCTTAAGAGAGAAACAAGTGTCACATCATAATGATAAGATATCAATATGAAATAAGAAATTAAGGAACAAGACAAGAAATCAAAACTTGAAGCAAAGATGAGAAGTAGAGAAGTACAGGTATTGTGAAACACGTGGGGCTTCTGCCACTCACCTATGTTGGTCAGTAGGCACAAGATGCAAAAATATTTAGGGCAGACTTCATTAAATAGATGGTAAGATAATAAAAGTGATGTTTTACAATATTAAAATCTTCAGAATTACATTGAAAATAGTTCACCATATATATTAAGACAAGTGAAAAAAGAAATTTATAGGTAAAGATTAAATAATTTAATATTCACTGTTCAAACATTAAAAATCAGCACCAAATGCGATATATGCAGTAGCCAGACCATGTTCAAAAACTGGATTTTAGGGGAAGCCAGGATGGCTCAGTGGGTTAGGCGTTCACTTTGCAGCCCCGGGGACCAAGGATCAAATCCCGGCCCTGGCCCAGGCAGACCCATATGCTGAACTGGGGTGTGCCCCCAGTTCAGTTCTTGCCTGGGCCTATGCGGGAGGCTCCCGGCCCAGTTCCTGCCCTGCACAGCCCCATGCCCACCTGTGGAGTGAAACTATATGGAAAACTGATGCTGTCAACTACGGAGATCGCTCTGGTCCCTCCCCCTTCTCTCTATCTCTCTGTCTGTCTCTGTCAAAAAACAATAAAAATAAATCTTTAAAAAAATAAAATAAAATAAAAAATGATATAATTAAACATGATATAATTAATGATAAAAATGATATAATTAATTCACATTTCATCCAGCTGCTTACAATTTATATAGTTACTCTGTGGGGTAATTTTGGGAAATTAAGTCACTTTTGAACAAAGAAAACATATTTGAAAATTGTGTGATGTGTAGCATGTCCTCAGTAAATATTTATAGAATAAATGAATTAATATTGCCCTTGGATTCTTCATTTTGAGAGGGTGTGTGTGTGTGTGTGTGTAAGGAAAACTTACAGGGCATTTTTGCTGTTTTCCTTGTTAACAATAATCTTCCTTGTTTTCTTTAATATTTAACGTTTTTCATATTTTACTCCAGTAAAACCACACATATATATCTGGTATCAAAATAATATAAAGTATTCAAAAAACATTAGTTTTTCAACTAAGGGACAAGTGCCACTTGAATCTACAGATCTGTATAATAATTTTTACATATTCTCATTTAAACAGTTGATACTGTGAATAATTTAACCTTTTCTCAGTGATTCATGCTCACCTTTACCAACATCAATAAATTCAAGAGTTCAAGCCTCAGGGGCATGCCTTCAAGTGTTCTTAAGTTGGTTGGGTATGAATGATTGCTTTTTATATTAAGCAATCAAAGCTAAACTTTTATAATAAATTATTTTGTCTCATTTTTATGAGATTTTTTTTATTCTATCATCGTGAAATTGCTAAATACCTGTACTCCAACTTTCCATTTGTCTTTGTCTATACCTACCAGCCCATTTTACCATTTTATGATGCTGTATCTAGTCTGCTCTCAATTAGTACATAGGATAATTATGTGCAAATATATTAGAGTAAATAATTAGAATCTGAGTGAAGGCTTATAAATAAAATACTTGACTACTTATTATACCTTTGTTTTTTGAAAATCATTAACTATTGTTCTGTACTATTTGGAGTTGCTAGATATCCATATCCATATTTCATATTTTATTACTTTAAATATGGTCAACATTGAGAAGACCCTTTCTTATCTTTGGTGACATGTATTATGTCCAAAGGTTACCTTTGTGCCAGTCATTACTTTTCAGACCCATTCCCACTTATTTCTGCTGTGGTCACTGGTAGATTTGTCCAAGGGGCGGGGGAGGGCACTGGAAAATGGGCTGGAAAGGGGAAAAACCAAGGTATTTCTCACAACTACCCAAATGCTCAAAAAAATGTCTGCTTTAAGTGGCATTTTTTGAGCATTTGCATCTCCTTTAATATTATAGCTCCCATTGAACAGCCACCATTCTCTTCATGAATCTAGCTCCTCTGTTTCTGGGTTTCGGTAGCATCATCTCTTCTCTGCATTTCCCAGACCTATGGCTGGTACCAGTGGTATTATTAATATCTTCCTTTTATTGCTCACCCCTGGGTTGCCTTGCCATCCATTTGGTTCCCCAAGCCTTTCATTAGCTGTGTAAGTAACCCCTACATTAAATTTACTCTAGTGGAAATACCTAGAGTGAACTGTGGACCTTGACTATGACAACCCACCTACCTGATATACTACTTCTTCCTCAGCTCCATGATGAGACCACAACTTAGTGGCTATAGCATATATAAATTTGTAGGGAGAAAAGAGAAAAGGCTTTTTTAAAAATCCATAGTTAATCAAAATAAAAAATTATAGCTTACTATAAAAATTTTAAAGTCAGAATACAATGTCTGATCTTAGTAGAAAAGTAAAGAAATAATCTAAAAGATTGAAAGCTAAAAATTTTTTAATAATAAGATCCTATATAGAAGTATATTTTTCAAACAAAATAGCCATGACTTAGCAGAAACACATGAGGGAGCGTAAGATACTGGTTATGGTACATGAATGTATATCAAGAATTATTATTCAGCTTATAATTGCCTATAAATGACATAAAGAATATCTAGTTTAATATAGATAGAAACATGTAACTATGTAGTATTTTTACTTCATAAAAAAATTTTAAGTTAGTTTTTGAGTATAATGAGTGTGGTAACTAAAATAATTAGAATTTAAAAATTAAAACTTTAATACAGTCTATATTCTCATTGTTTATTTGTTGAGTTATTTTCTTGATTTTGCAGGTAGATATTTCAGTGTCTTCCTGTTTGCACTCTAAATGTTCAATAATCACAATTTGCTAAAAATATTGCAAAGTTGAAGTTTTTAACATCTTAGTTATTGAATATTTTGATTAAATATTTCTATAGATTTTGAGCATAATGCAATAAATACAAGACATTTATAAAAATGTTTAATACAATTATCAGATATTGAGGTTGATTAACAAAGTGTTTTGTGGTCTCAAATATTTTTTAAATCTGATATTACATAAACAACAAAGAGAGAAAACGTGTTCAGTTCTGTCACAGTATTTTACAGATCAGTTACTATATTTACATGTAAAAATATTTTTTAAGTTTTGTCAACTACAGCTGCTAATTTCCAGTAGATGATTGTAGCTCAGTTGAATGTAATTATGAATTATATGTTCAGAAAAGCCAATCCCAGGTTCATTTTTGGTCCATGTATTTCTAAATTTAACAAGAACATTAATTTTACCATTATGTTTTAGGCTGCCCAAATGTGCATTCTTATTATTACCACAAAACTAATAAATTTGTCTTTAATGTTAAATGTTTTTATCAAACTTAAAATAGAAATCACAATATTGTCAAATGTTTCACTTTCAACAGAGTGGATTTTAATTCCATGTCTCAGAAGAAAAACACAAACCGTTATTAGAGTTAATTGAATTTCTATTTGATTTCAATTTCTAATTCTACTGACTTCTATTCCAAAGACATGAATATATAAAACCATCACCTGAAAAAAAAAATCATGCAGAACCAACTTATTAAAATACATTTGGGGAAGTCGGGATGGCTCAGTGGGTTGAACGCTTGTTTTGCAGCCCTGGAGCCCAAGGACTGAATCCCACCCCTGGCTCTTGCAGACCCACATGCTGAGCTGGGGTGTGTTTCCCAAATGTGAGGCACCCAGAGGGTATCTGCTTTGTGAGGCCCCCACTCACCTGCATGGAACAAAATCATGCCCAAAACTAATGATGTGCAACTATGGACACTGCTCAGGGCCCTCCCCCTTTTCTGTCTCTGTCTCTTTCTGTTTCTGCCAAAAACAATAAAATAATTTTTTTAATACATTTTAAGCCTTAAAAAAAATACCAGCATCTTTTAAACATTTGTGAAGCCATTCCTCTGATGAAGACAAAATACAATAACAGCTATTCATGTGGTCAAAAAATTGTAATCAAAAAGTTCAAAGCAAAACAGTACAGCTATCATTCGATCTATTATGTAAGGTCATATTTCACACAATGATTTTTAAATGCACCTTCTGCAGTTGCGTATGTTAAGTTATTGCCTTTATACACAGTCTTCTTACAATAAATTCTAACATTTTGGATAGATGCTTCTGTCTTTTATTACATGTGTCTTCTAATTTTTATATGATCATAAAATACTACATTAACCTCCAAGATGAATGTAAATATTTACAGATATCGCGTACAAATTGCACAATCATCATCAACTTTCTTGATTTTTAGAAATCCCACTCTTAATATATAATTAAACATGCTATTTCTATTTTAATTTAGTGCTGTTAAAAAAATTTACACTGAAAAAGAATATTTATCAAACAATAAAATACATTCTTATTTATTTGTGCCTTGACAAAAACTTGGTAGCAATTATACTAAGGCTATTCTGTCTTCAATTTCTGTAATAATATTCTGTACTGAAATATATTTCAATATATATAGCCTATAATGTTGCATATTACCAACTGTTTCTACCAACTTGAGAGCTGGTCATTTCTGTCATCACACAGGGCTCAGCTCAGGCCACAACACAATGGCTAGGACAATGAATGACTGACAACGGAAGGAAAGGAAGATTTCACTCACCACCACCTATGACCACCTTAGGTAGATAACTAATCTTCCTTTTGACTTCCTTGTCTATAGAATGCAAGTTCTCTACTGCACCAGAATGCAGTAACAGTTTACTACCAGAGGCAGAAACAACAGGGCTATGGGGAGAGATGGGGCTGTAAATGAAGGAGGATATAAGGGTAGACAAAGGAAGGAGGAGATGAGGTCATGCTTAAGAAAAGGTACAGCTACCAGACTGGCCAGAAATAGATTGTAGTGACTAAGAACAGACCCAGAATGCCACCTTGCCCCACAAGGTGAATTTTAGCTAACTGTAATGGATTATAATACTATTAGCATTGCAGGTGGGGAAATATCTTCATCTCCTGTGTTGCCATATCAGTTCCAACAAGGGGCAAACAAGGACAAAGGAATCCCAACTCCTGACTGGAAGGAATCCACACTCTTCCAAAGGGAACCCTTCCAAGCCTCAATCTCTGGAGCTTGAATATCTGTGTTCCATACTGAGAAAGTAGCTATCTGAGGGCAGACATCACATTGGTGTGCTGGACATTCAATGTCACCTCTCAAGAACCTCTCAGAGAAGCAGGGAGACTGAAATTTTGAGAAGGTGTATAAAGCTAAAAGGATGCCATGATGTTGATCCAAAGCTATGAAAAATCCAAAGCACATACCAGCTATATTGATGAGAAAACAAAAGAAAAAAAATGAAGCAGGAGAGCAAGACTGTGGACAAAGAAAAGTGTACACACACCAAGAGAAAGAGGGGCTATTTTTTAGAGATGGCCTGAGAGCCACCTCCTCCTTCACTACTTCCCAATTCCAGTCCAAGTCCTTATGCAGTTGTATCATACACTTCCAATTTTTCTTGAAGAACTTTGAATTCTTTTCCTTGCCTAAAAATTTGATTTACAATGTTTCAGAAGTATAACAAGAAGTACATAAATCTTAAGGGTGGATATCAATTAATTTTGACAAAATAGACAATCCCTAGAACCAATATCCAAATCAAAATATAAAAAATTAGCAATATCCCGAAAGGGCCCCTCTTACCACTTCCCAGTAATTTCCTCTCTCAAAATTAACTCTTATTCTTACATCTACCAAATATGTTACTGTTGCTTACATTTGTACTTTGAAGACTTAGAACCATATACCGGTAGTATATGCTCATTTGCATCTGACTCAGGATGAATCACCCAGATTCCTCCATTCTTTGAATGTAACAGCACTTTCCTCTTTCTACTTTCTGTGCAGTACTCTATTGTGTGAATATATCACAATTTGTGCATTGTCTCCAAATTTATTAACTATATATGGACCTGAATATTTTATGTTACTTAGTAGCAATTCAGACCACTCTAGGCAGCCAAGTTCACATGTTCTGTACTCATCTATTTCCATCATAGCTGCCCTTACTGCCATGGGTATCTGCAGCTGCTAAAATGATGTAAGAAAGTTAGTCAGCTCCTTCTCTATCACAGCACAGCCTTTCCTTCAGACCTCTCCCCTCCATATTACAGTGTCTCTTCTTCATATGGGACCCATCCCACAGAACCTTTAAGAATGTAGATCTATGTAATATCAGGAAAGAGGGTTACAGAATATCCTTTTCATCTCCTCCTCTGCAGCAAACCAATGATGAAGAGAATCCTGGACAGATATTTCACATCTCCTATATAATATGACTGTCAAATGCTCTTACTCTCTCAAAAGAGTTATCTAGAATTTCTTTCACATTATTGCTATCATAAAAAAGGAAAATGTGTGACAATGCCTGTTGTCTACATCAATTTGCTGTCATCTATACTGTATTAGGGGGAAATGCCTTGAACTCGTGAAAGAGAGCTGGCATATTGTTTTCTTTTAGAGCTGGTAAAAACATTATCGCTATTTTTTTTTTCTTTTGTTATTTGGTGTGCCTCTAGGAGAAGGTTAGAAGCTTACACTTACCTTCCCTTTTTTGCTGGAAGCTTTAGTTCATTTGAAGGTACCAATATTACAATTGAGGTGTAAAATAAATAATAATAATAATCAAGTAATTAATAATCAAGTCACAACTGACAAAGTACCACTCTCCTTCTGAGGAGAACATTGCTAAACCGTCTCTAATTGTTTTTTAAAGATTTATTTTTATTGTTTTTGACAGAAAGAGAGAGACAGAGACAGAGAGAAGGGGGAGCGCCCAGAACAATCTCCATAATAGCACATCATCGGTTTTTCCACATACTTTCATTCCACAGGTGGGCATGGGGCTGCACAGGGCAGAAACTGTGCCAGGGTCTCATCCCGGTGAGAACTGAACTGGGGGCACTCCCCAGTTCAGCATGTGGGTCCGCACGGGCCGAGGCTGGGATTCGATCCTTGGTCCCCGGGGCTGCAAAGTGAGCACTTAACTCACAAAGCCATCCCAGCTTCCCCATGTCTCTAATTGTTATACACACAATAAAAACAAGGTAAACAAACCTAGACCTTTTCTCCTTCTCTCACTTAACCATGAAGCCCCTACACTCTCTATCTTAATCAATAACATTTATGCGTTTAGAGATCAGTTTGAGATTACACATACTAAAACTACAGGTCAACCTTTAGACTATTAAAGTCAATACACTGATTGGGTGGGAGTTTTGATTTTAGGGGAAAAGTTAATGGAAGAGATAAGTAAAGGAACTTGGCACCCTGACTCAGGGAATTGGACATCTATTTTCCACCTTCACCATTATTACCCCCAAAACTGGAAGTTTAGATCAAGAGTTGGGATAAAGACAAACTTTCCCTCATGCAAGCTGTTCTCTCCTAAAGCAAGAGTAGCATAACATGGCTTCTCTTTCCCAGGTCACAATAAAAATCAAACACAAAACCTGACTAAGATCCCAAAGAAGAAATGGTTTTGAACTCACTGGAAGGAATGTACATTTCCTCTCCCATTAAGATTCTAAATTGAAGAAGCTCAAAGCCATAAAGATTATAAGTTAAAGAACTTCACATACCTTTAACAATCCATGAAGTTATCAAATAGGTTATCTCATACATAGTTTTTATTTTATGAATGTGGTTAATGGACTAGATAGAAATGTTTCTTATGTTTCATATTTTGCCTCTACAGGATGCAAACATTAGATCCAATTTTTCCTACTAAGGGATTTTCCTACTTTAGACCACATACAAGTCTTTACTTGAGAAAGTAATGTAGAGCTCTAACGCCATTGCCTGTCTCTCTCTATTCAAAATTTTCTTCTTGAAAGCTAAAAACACTCATAGTGTTTGTTCATATTTTACTTCATTTTGTACACTTGAGATGTTTTCATAATGTAACTCTAACTCTAAAATACTGCAATGCATACTAAGGAGCTACAGATAATTATATATTTCAAATACAGTATACATATATGAACATGATGATAATTATAAGCCTGCACGGGCATTCCAATGATCACTTTATAATGATAGTAAGAAAATCAGAGAGTGGTATCTATAGTTCTTATCTGTCAATACCCCTTTGGGGAAGGGATTTATTTGCAGCCATACGCTTTATATTTGTATTAGTGACTTTGCAGAACCTTTTACTGCAGTGTGTGTGAATTCTTTTAGAATATACACTAGTTAGGTTTTCAATAACAATAACTTCATTAACTCTTACTGTGGGGAGATGACTCTCTACACGTAAAGTTGATATTTGTGTTACTAACCACAGATTTTTCTCTTACATAAGTAAATTTATCTAAGATCTGCCTAGAAAAATTCACCAGGAAAAACAAATTTAAGGACTTTTAATCTCTTCAAAAAATATGTTTTTGAACACCTGTTTACTTCTTTCACTTATTGGAAAATAATTGCTTGCTGACACGTAAGCATAACTGTGTGGGAAAAATACACCTAATTCAAACCATAAAAATTTTCCTGGAGATTCTTTACCAGTAGCGGGGAAAATTATGTTACCACCTTTTATGTCTACATCATATGTTATCTGAAGGCATCTGAGATTTAGATGCCAACACAACTTAATTTTAAGTGTTTAGACATAACACATGATTAAAATATGCATTTTACTTCTAGCTTTTGGGAATTCTTTGGCTGATAGACGGAAAAGTGATATCCTAAGCCAAGCGGAAGCGATCCCAGATGTGAAGACAAGCCTAAGTTAGGCAGACAATTGCTACTGCAGCAGTACCTACCCTTGTAGCAGCAAATAAATATCAATAATTGGGTAAGCAATACAATGAAATTGAATGTACTAAAGTTGTGTCTTTAGAATATGGAAATTCCCAAAGCCTTTTTCATTTTTTTATTATTAGTGAAATGTGTTCTGCTAAAATTATGCTTATTTTCAACCACTATAGTCATTTAAGAATGAATAAAAGAAGGACACAGACAAGGTGAGCAATAAGGACCAAAGTAATGATCTACACCCTAGCTCTTGCTTCGTATGAACAGCGGATACATGATCCTAGATTACAATTTGTCCTCCTGACTCTAATTTCAGGGAGAGAAAATTTAAACTATTCAATGCACATTGGTTTTTAGGGTAGAAATCAACTCAGAAAGACATAAAAGAGCTTGAATTTGAATTTAGAGGGAGCTATGTTCATATGTTCATGGATCAAGAAATATAAAGGCAGCACATATGATGTGAATTGATCATTGTTTTAATTCTCTTCAATGCAGGTGCTTATAAGAGTAGACCTGTAGAATCAAATACAAGTAAGCAGCCATAGAAAAAACATACATTTTAGAATAGATATTTTACATATAGAAATAATTTGTATGTACCTAATCAGGACATCAAAAACAGGAAAGAATCAAAAGGTTAAAACTAGTAAATGCTTGTTTGTTTTTGTCTCAACCACAGAAGCTGTGGAACTAGCAATTTATCATAAAACCTTAGCTTTAGTATCCTAACATTTATTTATTTATTTATTTTTGAAGCAAAAGAAATGGCATTATTTTGAATTGAGAAGACTAAAATTTTGAAAATCTCAGAAACTGAAATTCTCTATTTTACAGAAACTATTTCATGGATAGAATCATGATAGAGGCACCTGCACAGGAGATAGATTCTTGCCACTTCAACAATATTATCATAAGAGTATTTAAATCAGCTGTCTTATCACACAGACAAAAACAGATCATATCTGAGGTAACTAAGAACAGTCTGCAATAACTCAAGCTCACTTCATCTCACTTTGGTAAAATCCAGTGGAAATAAACCTTCTTTCTCTAGCAAAGAAAGTATAAGCCCTATATGAGAATTTTGGTTAGCCAACTGGGTCATGTAACCACCCTCAGCCAGGCTGCGGAAGGCTGTGTTGAAAACTGTCCTCTCTAGAACTTACAGAGTACAAGAAGAGCACTTCCCCAAAAAATATCATGCTACTATCTCCAGAAGATAGGGAAGGGCTCCTGGCCAAACAAAAACCAAGTGATGATATTCTGCACAAGTGACTCGGGACATTAGAGCACCACTGAAAGGAAATAGAAATAAACAAAATCTATCTCACTTCTACCAAGCATATTTTAAATACTTAATGATTTTAGTGATTATTTAAATTATAGAGATAAACAGAATAAAATGCATAAACATAATAAAGGCATATTATTCATATTATGCCTACTTAAGTCAGCTTTCAGTGGGAAAAAAAAAATGCCTTCTAGGATGTTTTTCAAGATGAAGAACCCAGCTTTACTCAGCCCTAGGTGGGAAGGACATTTCAAAGGCATTCACTGTACAGTTATTGCATAGGGAGCACTAGATCCATTATGAATGTGGACTGTCCTTGAAGAGTGTCATAAGCCATAGTTTAATAACTAAAGCTTTGATTAGTTAGTAATCTGCACATGGATTTAGTAGGATATTCAGGCCTTGCAGAAGACAGCCAGAACCCAAAGGGAATTCTGGTCTTAAGTAGATTCATATTGTATCTACTCCCTAAGCCTTACCCACATTCTCTCCATGGCTGCTCTTTTCAAAATATTTTGTAGCAATAGGCTCTAATCACTTTTTTTTCAAATGAAGTTTTACTCAGAAGCTCAATATGTATAGAAATAATAGTGAAACTATTTAAATTGAGTATGATAGGGAGGGGAGCACCAGCTCCCTCATCCAGCTCCAACTTTCTCCTGTCACCATCCATGAGGCTTGTGCATGGAGTTGGAGTTTCAAGGAAAGCAACTGGAAATCCAGTGCTCCAGTGGAGAGCCAGTCAGTCCCACAGCAATTGAAGGGGCAGGACTTATAGACGTTATAACGGTTGTTCTGCCCTCTATCACCTTCTAGTCGGATGATATAATTTTAAGAATAATTTTTAAAGATGGGCAATTTAACTAACCAACATTCCCTCAAACACTAATCATGTCCTTACAAAACAAGCAGAAGAGCAAATCTATATGGGAAATGTCAGAACAAAGCGTACACTATATGGAGAAGGTATTTTCTATTGTTAACAATACATCATATGAGCCAATAGAAGACTTGAATGAGCCAAATCTTGCACAGTAAATCTAACTCTCTAGAACAAGATTGTCCAACCCACAGCCCACAGGCTGCAAGTGGCCCAGGATGCCATTAAATGTGGCCCAATAAAATTCGCAAACTTTCTTAAAACATTTGAGATTTTATTGTTGTTGTTGTTGCTGCTGTTGTTTTTAGCTCATTAGCTGTCATCAGTATATTTTATGTTTTGCTCAAGACAATTCTCCTTCTTCCAATGTGGTATAGGGAAGCCAAAAAATTTGACACAGTGACACAGTCACATTACAGGGCCTAAAGAGATACAGAAATCTCTGCAGAGACAATGTCAATTGTTTAAGGAGGTTAATAGAAGATTTGGAAAACAGATGAACTGATTGAAAAATAAGATTTCAAATAGCTTTCGGGAAGAAAAATAAAGCAAGTGCTTCAATTTAGTTTAAAACGGAGTAAATTTATCATAATGCAAAATGTCCCAGAATAACCATAGTAATCATTATTTATACTTCTAAAAATACAAAAAACAATTGCTTTTCTATATATTCATTGCAACACTCATGCTTGTATACACATTCTGCAGAGCATTTAAGACATTATCTTTGGAACTATGAGGTTGGCATTTAAGCACTCCAGAGAAGGATATTCAAAGAAATGTTTACCATCTAAACTGAAACTTAACACACAAGTTTCCTGTGTGAAAGGGTGAAGTGGCATAGTAGTGTCAGGAATAGCTAGCTATTCAGTGTGGTTGTAGTGGGGAGGTGTGGTAAGATACCAGACCGTGAGGTACACAGAATCTAGATAATGAAAGGCCTTGAATATTATTTTGGGGTTGGGGCATTATGAGGCAAGCATTGAAAGAACAATTAGGTTTTGAAGCAGAACATGTGTTTGATCATATCTGAGTATAAGAAAGATTACTCTAACTGGGAATGGAGAATGTCTTGAAGATGGGTAAGACTGGAGGAACGGAGTAGAGGTAAGTGGCTATCGCAGGAATTATTCAGTGACAGGATTCAGAATTCAGTTCAGACCCAAACAAGATATCAAACAAGTGGTAAGAACAGAAAAAAAATGCCCTAATCCAATTGTTCTTTATGAAGCACAACAGATACCACCTCACAACACAAAGGACTGAAGAATAAGAGGGAACTGGGGTGCCCTCATGAACTTTGTCCTTAGAACGGGTGTTCTTCGATGTGGAACACAGAAGGAGCTAGGCTGGATTAAAGATGATGAATTCAGTTTTTAATATATTGCAATAGGGTTGCTATGATTCATCCAGTGGAGAATTTTTATTCTTATACTTATTCTCTCTTAATAAAAGTGGTTGCACTATATGAAGTGGGGCAGGAAAAATAGAAGATTATAAATGAAAGCAAAAGGTGATGAAATAAAGAGGGAAACTGGAGAACAAAAAACTAAACCAGAATTAAAAAATAGGCACTTATTGGTAAAATATAACTATATAATCCTAATTGTTATTACTAGTTTTCTAAATTTATAAGATCAAAGAAAAAACCTTTTGTTTATAATCAGAATTCTCATTCAAGCTCCTCTATAGGGAGGAAAACTTTGTCACCCTGATACAAGTATTAGGGTCTGTATAGTTTTATTTTACTATAAATTAATAATTTGGTGTTCAACACTATATTTCAGTCTCTGAACACCCCAATTATTCTAAATTAACATCTTTTAATCTGTGTTATTAACAAAAACCAGGTCCCTTGGCCTGTGAGATTGAGAGTTTAGACAGTTCCTAACTTATCACAGACCCCTTATTCAACAGCTAGTGGGTGTCTTCTGGGAATTCCTGGCCTTTGCAGCACTCGTCTTTCTACCTTCAACAGTTGAACTAGGCCTGTCTATTTTAGATCAGTATACATTCTTTGCTTCCTTCCAACTTCCTTATCTATAATGCTGCATGCAAGTCATTCATTTTTTAAGAGTCCTTACAGAATTGGTGGTCTAAGAAGCAGGGAAGAGTTCTCGGGGTCACCACTTCAATGCCTTTGGATTTGCTCGTAACTTTTGAGAAAAAGCTGAGTATGAAAACATAACCAGACACAAAATTAACATGTCTGAGGCTAGAGAAAGTGGGTCCCTCTAGAGCAAATGTTGAACTCAGAAGTTTCTGTAATCAGAGGCAGGTTTACTGTGAAGCTAATGACGCTTAACTTCAGGGCACCTCACTTAGATGAGGCCTTTACAAGGCCCCGGAGGGTTCCCTTGCAATGTGTTTACATAATCTCGGGTTTTTCTAAAATTTTCAAAAGTGAGTTATATTAACAGCAGTTGGTTAATGTACTGTCTCCTTCCATTCTGACTTCCTCTCCATCACAAATACTCTGGAGTGAGGTAGCAATGAAGTGACCATGGGTATTTTAGAATATACTTGAGGGAAAGTTGAATTGTGGATAGTTGATACTCAGATATATTTGCTTCAGTATTTTCCATGTACAGTTAGGTTTTTCTTGACCCATCAGGCATCACTGAAATGAAGTGTACATCCAGGGACCAGAATATGATATGATAATGCCCTGTGATTCCTAACATAGGACATTTGTAAGTACAGAGAAAAAATAAGGTTTAAAGTGCATGGATCAAGAAGCAAGTATGTGGGAAATTGTAATTATCAGACACATCAATTTTAAGAAGAAAATTCAGCTTCTCGTTGACACAAGTCAAAATATAAGTTTTATTCCATCAGAAATAGTCTCAATACGTGGCATATATAATTATCTACCCAACATATCATTTCACAGGGATGTCTCAAAATAAAATGTATTAAAATTCCCATGTTTGCAGTGCATAAATCAAGAGCACTACAATAGTAAGTATAGTTCATTGTAAAATTCCATATTGAGTGCATCCCAGCTATGAATAAAAAAAAAATTCAACTAAATATATAAAGAACAGTATGGCAAGGCTTCATTAGGCAATTAATTTAAAAATATAGTATTTTCTGGATTTTTAAATATTTGTATATTATGTAAAAGTTTTAAATTTTTAAGTTGTAGTTTATTTTTTATTCTGTATGAATGTTCACATTTGTATCTAACTTTGTATTTAATATTATTTTTTAAACATTTGTTGTCCAATTAGAGTTGACATACACTATTATATTAGTTAGGTATACAACATAGTGATTAGATATTTATATAATTTATGAAGTGATCACCCTAATAAATCTAGTACCCATCTGACATCATACATCACCATTTCAATGTTATTGACTATATTCCTTATATTATACTTAACATCCTTGGGACTATTTTGTAACTACAATATTATTTATACTCCTTGATCCCTTGATCATTTTCATCCACCCCACAATGCTATTCCCAGCCAGCAACCATTGAAATATTCTCTGTAACTAGAAGGGGATGGCCAGGATACCTCAACAGATTAAGCACTTGCCTTACAACCATGAGGTCTGGGGATCAAATGCCAGCCCTGGCCTATGCAAACCTGTCTGCGGAACCACAGAGCAACCATAACTGCCTGATGGCTCAGTGGTAGCAAAGCCAGGCAGGGGTCCCCAGTTCAGTTCCTTCCCATGTGGGATTCACCTGTGTGGGATGAAACCATGTCACAACTAATTATGTACAACTATGGAGACTGCTCTGAGCCCTCCCCACTTCTCTCTCTCTCTCACCTTCTCTCAAGCAATAAAATAAATTTTTAGAAAAAAACATGTTCTCTGTAACTATGAGTCTTTTTTTGTGTTGTTTGTTCATCTTGTTCTTTAGGTTCCAATATGTGAGATTATGTGATCTTTGTCTTTCTTTGGTTCACTTACTCCACTCATTGCAGTCAAGTTCCATCCATGCTGATGCAAATGGCAAGATTTTATTATTTTTTATGGTAATATTGCATAGTATATATGTACCACCTCTTCTTCATTCATTCACTTACTGATGGACACCCAAGTTGCCTCCATGTTTGACTATTGTAAATAACACTGCATGAACACATGGATGTTCATGTCTCTTCAAAGTAGTGTTTTGAGTTTCTTTAGATAAATACCCAGAACTGAGAATTTTTTTTTTTCCTCCTGGTATAGACTTTGTTTTAAAGTTTGTTCTGTCTGGTATAAATATTGCTACCCAAGCTTTCTGTTTATTTCCATGTTCATGAAATACACTTTTCAGTCCCTTTAATTTCAGTCTGTATGCGTCTTTCAATCTAAAGTGAGTCTCTTGTAGGCAACACATGTAAGGGTCTTGTTTTCTTTTCCATTCAACCACCCTATGTCTTTTGATTGGATTATTTAATCTATTTACATTGAAAGTAGTTATTGCCATTTTATTATTTACACTTTGATTTCTTCCTCTTCTTCCTCCTCTTCTTCCTTCTCCTTCTCTGCCTCTTTCTCCTCCTCCTCCTCTTCTTTTTTTTCTTGTCTAGATGACCCTTTAATATTCCTTGTAATACTGGTTTGGTGGTAATGAACTCCTTTAGTTTTCCCCTGTCTATGCAGCTCTTTATCTTCCTTGGATTCTAAATGATAGAGTAATGGGTAGAGTAATCTTGGTTTTAGGTCCTTGCTTTTTATCACTTTGAATATTTCCTGCCAACCCCTTTTAGCCTACAAAGTCTCTGTTGAGAAATGAGCAGCTATAGCTCCCTTGTAGGTAACTAACTGCTTTTCTCTTGCTGCTTTTAATATTCTCTCATTGTCTTTTATTTTTGGCATTTTACTTGTGATGTGTCTTGGTGTGGACCTCTTTGGGTTCATCTATTCTGGGTTGCTTTGCACTTCCTAGATTTGTATGTCTGTTTTATTCTCCAGGATAGGAAAGTTTTCTGTCATTATTTTTTCAATTAGGTTTTCAATCACTTTCTCGCTCCTCCTTCTGGTATTTTTATGATGCAAATATTGGTTTATTTGATGCTGTGCCAGAGGTCCCTCAAACTACCCTCATTTTGGGGAGAAAGAAGATTCTTTTTTCTTTTTCTTTTCTGTTGGGTGTTTTTTGCTCCCTTAGTTTCCAAATGATTGATTCAATCCTCTGCTTCATCTAATCTCCTGTTGATTCCCCTCTAATGTAGTCTTTATTTCAGTAATTGTGTTCTCCATTTTTGATTTTTTTTTCTTTTAAAGGCCCCTCTTTAAACCCACACTTTTAACCCTTATGCTGTCTTTCCAGTTTAATATTTTTTTTTTTTTGACAGAGAGAGAGAGAGAGAGATACAGAGAGAGCTGAACTGGAGGAGCTTCCCAGTTCAGCACATGGGTCCGCACGGGCCAGGGCTGGGATTCGATCCCTGGTCCCTGGCGCTGCAAAGTGAGCACTTAACCCACTGAGCCACCCCGGCTTTCCCCATTTTTTATTTTTTAAAATGTTTTCTAATTTCATTTTTGTTTCCCATCTCTCGAAGTTTTCACTGAGATCACTGAGCATCCTTATAACCAGGGTTTTGATCTCTGCATCTTGTAGATTGCTTGTTTCAACTTTGTTTAGTTCTTTTTCTGAAGTTTTGTCCTGTCCTTTTATTTGGGATACATTTCTTTGTCTCCCTATTTTGGCTGCCCCCCCCCCCCGTATTTGTTTCTATGTACTAGATAGAGCTGCTCTGTCTCCTTGAATCAGTATAGTGGCCTTACGTATTAAGTGTCCTATGGGGCCCAGTGGCACAGTCTCCCTGGTTAACTTGAGCTAGGTGCTACAGGTATGTCCCTTATGTGTGTTGTGTGTGCTCTACTATATGTTTGAGCCTTGGTGGTTGTTTGCATGTCAGTGGGAAGAATTGACACTCAGGGTGATTGGATGTGACAACTGCCTGTAACTATAGTAGAGGAGCTGTTGTTCAGAGGCTGATCCTACACAATGGGATTCACTTTAGTGGGTCTCTGGTGCCTGCCCAGTGTGCCCTTTGGGTGTGTCATCTGCAGAGGCAGCCAGGCAGTCCTCTGGAGGGGCTCCACAGAAGACCAAGTTCACCGTCAGCCTGTGCCCTGCCCAGGGCCACCTGGAATGAGCCACAAAGCAATCCACAGATGGTAACCACCAGGGCTGAACTTAGGAGTGCCTGGGAAAGGTCAAGCCTCAAATTGAATCTGTATGCCACAAATGCCAGGCTTGGAGCTGAACAGCAAATGGTATGGGGCAAGCTAAGGCCAGATGCTACTTGTTTATTGTTTGTGAGCCTTTGAGAGATTTTAGGAAAGTCCATAGCATGTGCCAAGATAGGCTGTTTGCATAGAAAAGCCTTTGGAAGCAACTTGGTTGGGTCTGCAAGTTGGGAGGGGCAAGATCGCAGGGAATCATTCAGGTGGGTAGAAAAAGGTGTTAATCAGGTTGATGGAGATCCAGGTATGGTTGCCACCTCTGTCTGAATCCTGGAAGTGGGGAGAGCTAAACAAAGAAGCAATGACCTCTGCCAGAACTTCTGTCTGGGAAAAGGCTGCCCCTCCATATCTTGCCCTGACGCCAGATAATTACGTTCCTCTACATATGCCCCTAAAGCTCCTCAAGCTGCTTTCCAGCACTGGAGCAGAGTGAGCAAGTCTGCCAGAAAGTTCACGCATGGATTTTCAAAGGAAGGCCTGGGACTCCAGCTGCTCTCTGTTCTCCTCAGAGACAATCTCTACTGCTTCTCACAGTCAAACATGGAGGGGGCTTACTTTCCTAGATCTAAAACACTGGGCTGGGGAGCCTGGTATGGGGCTGGGACCTCTCACTTCTCAATGGGACCCAGACATCCCTCTTGAATTTTAACTGCCACACATGGGGGTGGGACCAGCCCATTCTGTGTCTCTGCCCCTCTTATCTGTCTCATGGTGGCTTCTGCTGTATATCCTTTGTTATAGAACTTCTGTTTAGCTAGAGTTCAGGAGATTCTCAATGATGGTTGTTCTGTATTTCAGTTGTAATCCTGATGTGGTCATGAGAGGAGGCAAGTACAGCATTTACCTACTCTGCTATCTTGACTGAAAAAACCCTAACCTTGTATTTTAAAACTTGTATTCATTTTATTATAGCAGTCCCCCGATAATTGTATAATATTCAGACAAGACAAAATTGGGATCTAACCATACATGTAATATAAAAGTTAAAGTAGCCTCTTAAAATACAAAGTAAAAGATAGAGGCTACTCTGTAGCAAGGTAATATTATCTTATTTGCCATACATATAGACAAGTCTCTTTTTTCCCAGGGGGTTGGGGGGATGTAGAAATATTCATTTTAAATGTATTGACCAGTTATATCAACATAAGATTCAATCAATTTCATCTAATTTTCTCTAACTTTCTCTTCCAGGCTATCTTTTTCAAAGACAGTTTGTTTAATAAAATAAAGATTTTAAAAATCTGTTTGGATGTTATGTAGAATTCTAGACACTTTTACAAAGTAAAAAGCACAGTAAGGCATATGACTCATTTGAAGGTCATCAGTGGTATAACAACAGAAGAAATCCCATTTAGAGACACGTGAGATAGCTGTCCTAAATGATTGCCAGAATCATAAAAAATGAATGAAACTATCAAAGTATAAATAAATAATTAAAGTTGCACTCCAATTCTGCATCTATGAAGATCAGGAAAGCACAAACTGAGGTAGCTCTTAATGTTTATTCCCTCTAAGTAGAAGCCCAAATTGTATAATAAAATTTAATAACAAATGTAATAATAAGGTCTATAATATTAAAATATAACAATCTTTTGTATGTCTCTGTGAAGGGGTTATCATACAAATAAAATACTCACAAAGAACATACAAATTGCTACTGCTAAAAAAACATAAGAAATGAGAAAATAAAGATGGTTAAGACAGAGAAAAGCAGAAAGTGATGAAGAGAAAGGCACAGTAAAGGAGTGAAAAAAGACAGTATTACTGAGAACCTGTGTGTTCTCTACTGTGTATTAAGTGTTTTATATCCCTTATGATCACTTAAAAGTCACAAACTTTGTGAAGTAATTATTGTAACAACCATTTTACAGAACTAAAATTGAGTCATAGAGAATTATAACTTATACAAGAATGCGCAGTCATAAGAGATGAAGCTTGAATTCACTAGAGTTGTCTTGACTGTCAAATTCATACTCTTTCCACTCCCAAGACCCTGATATGTCAAGTTTGGAATAGAGGTAGAACTTCTACTTGTACAGGGTTGGCTAGACTTTGTAACAATAAAATCAATATTGTTTTATGGCCAAAAACCTTGGCTATTTACTCTCTAGTGAGGCTAAACTGAATGTCTCTCGACTCAAGGCACTAGGCAAAACGAAAGGAAAGCTGTCAGAACACAAAACTGGAATATTAAACAAAAGGTTATGTATAAAGAGTAAGACAACTGGAGATTCCAGAACCCTGGATTGAGATTAAGGATATTTCTTAGAAAAAAATGATTGGGACAAAAGGAAATAAGAGGGCTGTCTGGAAAAAAAATCCAGCCATTGTCAATATAATGAGAACAGTTACATGGCTGGATACTTTCCAGACAGTATGCATGCATGTATGTGTGTATGTATTTGCATGTGTATATGTATATATGCATGTGTGCATATGTGTGTGTATATATATGTATATATACACACATACACATATATATGCATATATACATGCATACATATATACATGCATGACAGAATTCTAAGCTCTTTATATATATATTACCTCAATTAATCCTCTTAATATGTGAAAAGTATTATTATTTCCATTTGACTGAGGAGGACATTTGTAGAATAGAATTTTGCTCCATAGGCATGTCCTTTGCCTTATCCTCGTTGGTTGATCTGAACTGGACGATACTAAGAATTTTTTACCTGTTGTGGCAATGATGGGATGGGACAGATTAAAACATCTCAAAAGGAAAGATAAATCTCCAAGAGCCATTGAAACCCTCTATTTTATATATTTTCTCTAGCATTGTAAAAGCAATAATGTTCTTCTTACACCGTATCCCTTTTTTATCCTTTGCCACTTCAAGTCAAAAGCATTGAATAAAGTTAATCTATAGTCTGGAAAAAGTTCCAGTATTTTAGTTAACCACAATATATAGTTCTCCATCACCAAAGAAAGCCTCTGCTTTTAATGTTCATCCTTGAAACTATAAGATTTAATAGAAGCATACTTATTTCTCAGCAGGATGAACCATACCTATCATCTTCACAACATGAAGTATTTGAACACTATAATCCATTTCACATTTTTCACTGATAATTTCTGTACATTTTTTTTAATTGAGGTCTTTAATATGGATAATAGAATTTCTAGTGAAATATTGCAGATTGAATATATGCATTTATCATCAACCCTTCTTAAAACCTTACTATAATTATAATGAATGAATTAATAAGATGCTAATATTACAAAAATAATGAGAATGAGAGAGCAAATCCCAAAAAATGAGAGGTATACAAAATTTTAGAAGCAAAAGAGCTAATAGCCCATTAGTAATTTACTATACAGAGCAGCAAATTATGTTACTAAGGAAGAATTGGAGCTATCACTGAAATGGGAAATATTGTGTAAGTTCAAAACAGAAGGGGTGGCTAAAGATCCTTATAGGGTGCTGTTGACCCTAGATCACTTGGGAATAGCCAAGAATTCTTCTTTGCCCAGGGAAGCTTGGTCTTTTACTCTCTAGTGAGGTTGAACTGAATGTCTCTTGACTTAGACACTAGGCAAAAAAATAATAATAAATGAAAGGTGCTGGAACAAAAAATGGGAACATTAAGCAAAAGACTATATATGAAGAGTAAGACAAGTGGGGATCCCGAAATATTGGGTCGAGGTTGAGAATATTCTCTTAGGGGATAAATAATTAGGACAAGAGAAAATGTCAAGAGATATTGATAATTGTGGATTCCTTAATAAAATGACCAACCTGTGATAGATCAGTAAAATCCATCAGTCAGCAAGTATTGCCCCTGACACAGAGTTTCTGGTTAGAATTCTAGGGTTTCACTGTGAAATATGAAAAGACAACTAAGAGTCAACTGAGAATGGAGGAATGAGTATATTATTAAATGCAGATACCAAAACAAATAAGTAACCAGAGACAATGATGAGGTCAAAAGAAAACTTCAAATATATGATAATTACTAATATTGTGTGTGTGTGTGTGCATATATATATATGTGTATATATATATTATAAATAATTTATAATCTATGTATACATATATAAGTATATATACATAAAATTATTATTATATTTGAAATATACTGCAATTATTATATAATGTATCTATTTAAAAATGATGCTTTTTAAAAGGGAGCATTCTGGAAAATAAGAATTCTTAGATATTAAAAATAATTACAGAAAATTTTAATCCAGAAAAGCTGTTAAAATCTCTCATAAAGTATTTCTTAAGACATGAGATGGGAAATAAACAAGATAAGAACATTCATTTTAAGGGAAACTGGGATGGCTCAGTGGATTAAGCACTCACTTTGCAAGCCTAGGGACCAAGGATCGAATCCCGGCCCCAGCCAGTGCAAATCCATGTGCTGAACTGGGGTGTGCTTCCCACATGGGAGGCCCCCAGCTTGGTCCTTGCCAGGGTGAGCTCCCCATGTGGGAGGCCCCTGGTTTGACCCCCAGCTCACTGGGGCATACCTCCCATACGGGAGGTCCTCCTGCCCCGTTCCCACCCTGCACAGCCCCTGCCCACTTGTATGGAAAAAAACCGTGTTGAAAATTGGTGGCATAAAACTATGGAGACTGCTCAGGGCTCTCCCCCTTCTCTCTGTCTCTCTCTGTGTCTGTCAAAAACAATAAAATAAATCTTAAAAAAAAAAAAATTCAAATTAGAAGGAACTCCTGTCCAAGAAAAAAAAATGTAAAGTAACCATTCTCAAATAAATAATACGAACAAGTTTTCAAGCCTGAAGTACACAAACACCCAAGGTAAAATAGAGCACTGCATGCCAAGCAAAGTAGATGAATACTGCCCTTACTAAGTAACAGCATCAAAAATTGGAGAACTCTGGAAACAATTAGAAGCTTTTAAAAGCAATGAAGAAAGAAATGTAAATGTAAAGGCTGGGAATCCTAACTTCTTAATGGCAACTTTGGAAGATTGGATATAGTAAGACCTTCAAAATTCTGAATCTAAATTATTTCAAACGCAGTATTCTATACCAAGTAAGATTATCAATTAAGTTTGAGGGAAGGACAAAGACACTTTCCAACATACAAGCTCTCAAAATTTTACTTCAACGTACCACCTTTTAATAAACTACTAGATGATGTGAACACCACCAAAAACAGGGAGTAAGCCAAGAAGACAGAAAATGGAGAATGCAGCATATAGGGAATCCAACAGAGTAAATATAGGCAAAGGGAAATTTTCTATGAGGATAGCTGTGCTGCATGCTGCTTTGATTGGAGTACAAAGGAGAGAGGGCTCCAGGATGGACACCTTCAGGAAAAGAAATGAACTGATATATTATTTATAGATTTAAATGTACTGGAAGATTTACAGTAATGTTGGAGAGTTTGGGGGTGGGGAGTTAGTGGGTGGATTACTAATAGGAGTATTAATTAGCAAAATTTAAAATGAACTTTAGAAAATTACACAAGAAAGGGCATTTTAATGTATTGTTTAACCAGTTCAATAATGCTTACATAGCCATTATAATATATGCACTGCACATTTACCCCCAAAATTTGATGTAACTATATCAGGTGGATGGGGAAAGAAAAGTGTGTGTGATAGGAAGTTGGTACAAAAAAGTAAAAAAAAAAAAAAAGTGATAAATAATTATAAAACAGTGTTGAGACATATTATTTAAAAATATTTTTTAAATATGCTGGTAAATAGCTAAAGAAATTCTTATCTCTGGGAAACAGAATCTCAGGAGAAAAAGAAGTAGGAAAGTATTTCTGCTATAAAATAAGCCTTACAGTGCTTTTTGACTTTTAAAAAATCTACAAGTTTTACTTTGATACAATTAAGTTAAAAAATTGAAAATTCTAAGTGTACAGGGGGATATGACTGTTCTATAACCAGTGGAGACTCATGCCACTATCCATAATCTTACTTTAGTTGAAGTGCAGCCCTCCCCTGAATACCCCCATTTTCCTTCACCCCTCAGGAGTGAAAGCATTTTACTCCTAATCCCCCACGTAGCTCAATACCTGGAAGTGAGTTAGCCAATCTCCCTGTTGCCCAATGTTGCTTCTAAATAATTCCTCCATGCTCTTTCAAAACTCTAGCTCCTTTGATGCTTAATTCTTCTTCTAGCAATAGCCACCCACTACTTCTCTTCGTTGTTTTAATCTATGCATCTCCCTGTCACCCTTCTGCATTATTGAAGACTCACTTAAAATATATGTACTTCATTATATGTAAAGTACTTCATTATATGTAAATTGTGCCTCAGTTGAGTTGATTAAAAATTAAAAAGGGAGAAGGGTAAGTGTCACAGGCTTCTAGAGTCTATCCAATCATTGATCACAGTAACAATGTCTAGGAAGACAAGGACAACAAAGAGCAGTTCATTATTAAAGTCCAGTTCAATGTGAAGAAGAGCAGAGATTTTTAAGTAAGAAAAAACATTCATATTTTAAGTCAGGAAGATACAGATTAATGATTATTGCTAACAAAGCATCAACTTCACACACACACAGGCACACAGAAAGAAAAGGAAAAAGAGAAGAAATACTGAGAGGAGATGTGTATCCAGGGCAAGGTAAAAAGACATGGTAAGAAGACTGTAAGGAATCAAATTAAGGAAACGACACAGGAGATCGAGTGGCTAATCAAATGCGAGCCTTTATTGGGGGGTAGGCTCCCGGGCAACATTGTTCGGTCCGAGGAAAAAGGTCTGGGCCGAAGAATGCGCGCGCGGGGAAGGGAGTGAGGGGGTTAAATAGGGCTCTGGGGTCGGGGAGAGGCGGATCAGGTTGCCAACGGAAGTCCCGCCTTTGAAAGTTCCCAGGCAGGTTACAGACAGGCCCCTGAGGCCCACCAACCTTACAAAGACATTTGATACAATAAACTCTAAATCAAAATTCTGTACTATACCATCCCAGTCACCACATTTGCCCACATTATTCATGTGAAAAAATAAATCTGGCCCCATTTAAACCTGAATAACATGAGTATTCAAAATCAACAAAAAGAATCTAGGAATAGATTATTTTTTTAAAGGTATATGAAGAAATTAAAGCACAAAATTGTTCTGTGTTTTTTCAGTGTCAACTAAATTACAACAAACTGATACCTCCACAAAAGGACAAGGTGGAAGGACAAGACATAAAGTTTCAAAGATAAGATTACCTAAAGACAGAAGATGGAGAATAAACTGGCAAAGCTCAGTATAAAGAAAGGAATAAATAATGCAAGAAGAATCACCAAAAAGAGAGCCAACTTTTAAGTTAACTGGAATCCAGAAATAGACATCATAGGTTGGCTAGAGGAAATAAGATAAAATAAAATGAAAAATAAAATGAAAAACTGGGGGGAGGTGGGGAAGAATAATCTTTTTTTAGAGAATGACATCAAATGAGACCCAAAATATGCATATTTGTTACTCTTAAAAAAGAAAAAAAAAACACTCTTTAAATGAAAACTGTGGAAGATGTTTTATAAAAGAAACTTCTTGAAATAGGAGCATACCATATCCTAGGAAAAAAACTGACACAAACTGATCAATCCCAAGATATATCCTGGTGAATTTATTGAACTTTCATTATAAAAAAAAGAATCATATAGATCTTCAGGTAGATAAACCTCACTGTAAGCAAGAAGGAAATAAACAGACTGTCTCAGACTTTTCACAGCAACACAGTAGGCAGGTAAAGTGTGCAGCACAGTCTCCAAAGTTCTGAGGAAAAGAGCATGGGACCCAAAGAGTTCATGTCTGGCCAAGTTGCTCTTCAACTGTAATGAAACCAGACATTTTCCAATAGGGAGGGGCTTCAGGTATTACAGCGTCCATTGCTTTGTTCATAGAACTACTGGACAATAAAATCCAGCCAAGAAAGAATATAAATAAAGAAGAATAAAGAAACCAGGAAAGACAAACTAAATATATATGAGCTTAAAAATCAATTTAAATATTTAACTAAGGCTAAATACATATGAACATTATACAGACATTAGAAAATAAAAGTAATATAGTAATGCTATTTTGCGTTCAATGCTTGAAATTACCCTTGAAACCCAGTATAGGCTACATGGCAATATGGCTAAAATTATCCAATTCTTTGACCTTCTTCAACTGAAATGATATTTAATGCTGTTCCATCCATGTTTCAACCCAACAGAAGATGTAGTAGATGATGTTTTTGATGTCTATCAGACCATGTTCCCCTATTCCAAATTCTGCCCTATCCCTGATCCCTCTGCCCTATGTGGCCTCATCTTAGAGGCAGAGCTGATTAGATAAAAATGTATAATTATCCCCACTCAACCAATCAGACCTTCTTACCTGTGGGCTGGGATCAGCACACAGACACTGAAGCTGAAGATATGTAATGCCAGAACTGGCACTGTGGCCAAAGAGATTTCTCATCTGTAGAGAGAAATAAATGAAACAGATACACAGAATTGGGATATCAGCTTAGGAGAAATGAAAAAGGTGTTTGTTAGGTTCATGATTTATTTCTTCCTAAAGCCTAGTATACTTCCTGCCTTAGGATTCCATGAAATATCTATGTACATTTATGATTATTTCACCTCTTTTACTTGAACTGTTTTGAATAGGTTCCACTCCTTTGCAGTCAAACTAGCCTTAAAGACAATAGAAATTAGTACAAGAAATAAAGTTACATTTAACAAATCCACAGTTTTTAAAAAACTCACACTCACATAACTGGATGAATTAAAATAGAGTACAGGTTTAGGGGCAATGATAATTCCTCTATCAAAGGACAGAAACCAGCAATTTCTGTTTGGCAATAACAAAACAGTTCAGGTATCATCTGTTATCTCTGACAAGTCAGACCACATTTTCACAAAAAGTGAGGCTTTAAAGGATGTCATAGACAATTTAAAGGCATCAAAGTATGCAGATTATAATTTGTGAAACAGAGCAACAGAGGCAGATTTGAGAAAACAATTTCCTGTCTAGAGACAAATCAGAAAGCAGGGCCAATAACTTAAGACTGCTGCAGTCCAGATGTGGCTTGCCAAAATGCAGCATCTGAACTATCTGAATGATCATGTATCTGCAGTTTAGAATGATATTCTGATTGGGAAAAATAAAAACTGTAGGATCCTAATAGAATGGTAATATATGCAAGTAGCTAGAGGTTTAGAAAGGAATCATTAGCCATTTTCTTTAGACCCTTCAAAGAATTTCCTCACTGTGTGCTATACTCTAGCACCAACCTAACAATAAACTAAATGATATTTCATGACTTGGGAAGAATAGAGACAAATGAGTAGGTTAAAGAAATGTGTTCCTGCCCTGCACAGTCCCACGCCCACCTGTGGAATGAAACTATGTAGAAAACTAATGATGTGCAGCTATGGAGACTGTTCTGGGCCCTCCCCCTTCTCTCTGCTTCTGTCTGTCTGTCTCTCTCTTTCTCACTCTCTGTCAAAAATAATAAAAATAAATAAAAATTAAAAAAAAACACAGGGGAAGCCGTAAAGGCTCAGTGGGTTAAGCGCTCACTTTGCAGCGCCGGGGACCAAAGATAGAATCTCAGCCCCGGTCCGTGCAGACTCATGCTGAACTGGGGAGTTCCTCAGTTCAGTTCTCCCTCTGTCTCTGCTCTCTCTCACTCTCTCTCTCTCTCTCTCTCTCAAAACCAAATAAATAAATAAAATTAAATAAAATAAAAAACACAAAAACTATGGCCTGCTGACCATTGCTTTTCTACTAGGCAGATAAATATCGAGTTCCAGAATTTCAGGAAGGAATGTTGTTAAAAATGATAAGGTCAGCTCTGACAATTCATCTGAGCAAATCCAGAGTGCCATGATGCAACACGTTTTCTGGTTTAGTGTACAGCACACAGGGTTCTCCCAAACCAAAAAAATCAACACGGATTTTCCAGGTGTGTAAGAATGTTAACTGTAGGGGAAGCTGGGATGGCTCAGCAGGTTGAGTGCTCACTTTGTAGCCCTGGGGACTGAGGATCAAATCCCAGCCCTGGGCCACGCAGACCCATATGCTGAACCGGGGTGTGCTTCCCATGCAGAAGGCCCCCAGTTCAGTTCTTGCTCCCTGGTTCGGCCCAGCCCAGTTTCTGCCCTATACGGCCCCTGTCCACCTGTTTGGAATGAAACCATATTAAAAACTGATGACGTACAACTATGGAAACTGGTCTGGGCCTTCCCGCTTCTCTGTCTCTCTCTGTTTCTGTCTCCATAAAAAAAAAAATTTTAACTCTAGAAAATAAGATAAAGAGTAGAAAAATAATCTCTCAACTTGATCAATGGAACATGAATGACTCAAACCAAGAAAGAAAACTCAACACCAAGATTTTTTTTAGACATAACTACAAAGACTTTTGGCCAGCCAGACTTGATTCCTATAGTCTATGGATAGCAGCACCTCTAGCACCAACCTGTGGAGATCCTACCTAATACTCCACTCAGAGTGACTCTGAAGGACATCTGCACCAGTGAACAGAACTTGGGGCAACTTGAATTGTTAACCAGAGAACTCACTCTGCTTAAAAAAATATACATATCAATAGACTCAACAGTGGGATTTTCTGGCAGGCCTCTTTTCCTCAGACTATAGCATGCTTTCTCTTAGGTCCCCAAGGTATTCCAGAAGAAGAAAATTTGATATCAGAATGTGATGAGACACAACACAACACAAAGTCACGTTAAATGAACTATATTATTTATTCAATTCTATTTTGTCTCTGACAATGATAAAATTTTAGATATTTGTCAAGATAAATGCTAAACACTGAGAAGCATTATGAGTGCCACCCTGTGGAAGGACTGATCAATAGTCTCTCAGGTTGGCACCCCACCGATCATTTTAGTCACATTATAGCTCTGACCTTCTCATGGCACACATTGCCCACAGGAGATTCAAAGCATAAAAGGCCAGAGGCAGAAAAGCATAGAGTAATGAGAGTTGAGAAACAGTCAGAACTTTCATGCCTCACAGAATGCAAACTTGTTTCTAAGATATAAGTAATCAACAACAAGCATTTTGCAAAGTATTTGGAAAAGAAGGAAAACTCCTGGGTAGGAATGATAAAACTCAAATGCAAATGAATGCTAGGCAAAGACACAGGCAGACTAGAAACTGTATGCAAATTGCAATTGGAGCTTAACACTTAGGAGCAGATTGACAAGACCAGGAGGAGGGTCATAATGAACTATCAGTAAACTTGGAAGAAGAAACATGAAAACTAAATGCGAAAAAAACACTCTTTGTCCACATAGGGGGAAACAATGGAAGTGTATGACAGCACTCACCTCTGGGAATTCATAAGTATAGTATGTAAATTAAACAAGTTCATAGTCCAGCACCACTATATGTAGCTCTTGTTGCTTTCAACCGAAGATACTCTTTTTATTGTTTTATTAAATACTGACTTTAACAATTCCCTCATATATTCATCATCATTCTGATCCTTGGAGGAGACAAAACATGTGAGCAAATAAGTTTGTTTTTTAACGAGGTTTATTGTTTGGAAAGGCAATAAATCATTTGAAAACATTAAATTTCCATTAAAAATGGATCTTTGATTACATAAATGTGCCCAATAACTCTGCTTCGAACTTTCTAGCTAATTCAGTAAGGCAAAAAATGTTTATCTGATTTATTGAGGTATAAATGCTGGCAAAGAAGAGACAATGTTATTATTCGTAGAAAATGCTGCTGGAAGAACTAATTAATGCAACATTTCAGGGGTACAATTTGTAAATATGGAAAAAAAACTTTAAAATATTCATTGTCGTTAACACAGTCATCCTAATTCAAAAAATTTACTCAAAGCAGATAACCAGAGACTTGAGTAAATGTTTGTGTTAAAGATGTTTATTATAGCTTTATTTCTCCAGTTTAAAAAAAAAAAAGAAGAAGAAAGGAAACATCCTCTATGGCCCAAACTATGGAATTAGTCAAATAATTTATAGTAAACTTATAAAATGAGATGAGAGATATAATATAATAAATCATGTGCACTCAATTAAACTGGTTAAAAATTTGCTGGGAAAGCCACTGGCCATGGAGCTCCTTGAGGACCTCTGAACATCCTTGCTTAGTTTGTCCAATTACAAGGTCAACTTCCTCTGACCTAATAGTATTGTTTTGGTAGCTAAACACATACATAGTTAAGTAGGCCAAAGTGATCACAGCACAAGATTGCTCTAAAGGGGCTTATTTATTTCTTGCTACAAAAGTGCTGAGCTCTTAGCCCTGGGTTCCTGAGACCCAGGTGCAAAATTCTGGGTGCACAGCTATTCTCCAGGCCATCACATAACCCCTGTGGAACTTAGGGTCAGGGAACTGGCATTATCATGACAATGATCCTGCTTCTTCATCTGCAAGGTTTGTGTCACCTCACTTCTTTGTGCTCTGCTTTATGTTCTTTAAACACAGGCAACAGTACCTCCCTTCTAGAGCTATTTGAGGATTAAGAGAATTAATACATGTAAAGCACTTAGAACAGAGCTTGGCACACAAAAATGCCCCCAAAGTATTTAGCAATCCTTATCATTATTACCAACATCAATTCTATCATCATCATTAGAATCATATTTGGTAAGTACCATAAAAAGCGTTATAATTTCTAAATAAAACAGCAAGTTATGAAACTATGAGCACAAATGAGAAAAATGTAAATAATTGTTGAATCTGAATAAAGAGTATACAGGAGTTCTTTGTACTAATCTTGTAAATTGTATGTACATTTATAATTACATCAACATAAAAAGTTACCTAAAAAACAGTGAGTACAGTAAGTACCAATCTAAATGTATCTATTATAATGCATCTGTGTATACCTATGTATACAAACACACAAATATTATGTGCACGCCTATAAACAAACACACATACAGAAAAAATAAATAGGCTATCTCGTTGATCATGAGCCATGGCACTTGGTGATGTTATTTAGGACTGCATTTTTTTCCATTATTTCAGTAGTTTCCAAATTTCTAAACAGACATAAATCATGTTTAAAATAGAGAGAAAAAAAAAAGACATAATTAAGAAAATTAAAAATTATTTTATGGGAAGTTTTGCATAAATAATGGCTTCAAAATACAACTCAGTCCATATGTCTTTATATTTAAATGAAGAAAATCAAATAAGGCATTTCAAATAATGTTAATTACTTAAGTTGGAAAATTAGGCATTCAGAGATTCATTAAGTTAAAGACTAAATAAATATATTACTGTATATGAAGTTTTGAGTTCCAACTCAGTTTGGAGTCCAGAAAGTTTACCAAGCCCTCAGCCTTAAATAACCATGGACTTGAAGGAGACTATCTTGTAATTCAATTGCCAGGCTTCACTAATCAGATGAAGGCATGTCAAGCTACATGGGGCAACTCTAAATTATAAATTAACACATTGATCAGAGGAAAAACTCTGGCATTGAATGGAAAGAACAGAATAAATAAAATTTTAATACTGCCGGCTCAAAAAAAGAGAGAATAAAGAATCATCAGGAGTGAAGAAAGAAGAATATAGCCTGAGTTGGCAGAACCTCAACAAGCAAATTTAAGTTCCAAAGAAGTCTTTGTTGCCTAGTTCGGTTTTCTGATCCATAGCACAGATCTTAAAAGGCTCCCTGGTGTGAGGAAAATAATCTCCTTCATGAAAACTTCACTGAAAGCTGGTTTGTTTTCTTCAAACAAGAAGGCTAAAAAAGATGCCTGTCATTCTCCCAAGTAATGCAGAAAGCACCAACATTCACATGTTTCTGCAGGAAAATTTATATTCTTTAGTAAACCATAAAGGCGCACTCTAGCTAATATGTACATACATTTGCACACTTAACATTTGGACCCTTTTTCGTACTTATTTGCTCTGCTCATGAATATAACAACTAAATAAATAGAGGGTTGGCAGAAGTAGCACCGTAACATTGCAAGGCATGGACTGCAATTTGAACATTTCACCTAAAATGTCATATAGTGTGCTTGATTGTGATATTGTTATATTACAGAACTACATGCTTATGATTTTGTAATACAAGATTAGGTATAGATTACCAGCTCATAAAATAAGGGGTGTTACTTCTGCAGGGGCATTGCTTCTGCCAGACCCTGTATTTAACACAATTTCAGAGAGTGAACTTAGTCCTAAAGGAAAAAAGTATTAATTGCAAAAGCACCTCTGATAAACAAGAAAAAGCTTCCTGTATAAAGTGGCAGATGTAAAAGTAAACATTTATTTTAATTCTGAATGTCCCAAAGAATATGGTATTGGGTCATAGCAAGAAATACATGTCTATAGATGCTTTCACTACAAATAACAAAATATCAAGAGAAAAAGGCTGTAAAGAGAAAGTAAAATTCCTCATCTTTCATAATAATAGGTACCAAGTAGTTGGATCCAAGGTTGGCTACTTCAGTAACTCAGTATAGAGATGGCTCTGCATGGATCTGCATTAAGTGTCACTTTTCCAAGTAACACATCCCCACACAATGACCAAAGACTGGAAGGGTAAATTCACTGTGCGGAGTTCCTTTTCCAGAAGGCCCCCAATGTACACACGCCACTATATCGCCTTGACCAAAGCTCTCTCCCACTCACTAATCCAATCACTGCAAAGGGGGAAGGGGTTATTGTGATTAGCTTAGACAAACAGACATTCAACTCCAATTAGGAGAAAAAATGGGGATTTTGCTAACAAAAATGGGGGATGGTTGTGGGATAAGCACAGGAGGGTTCCAGATAGTGTAAACCAAAGGCCAAATTCTTTACATCATATATAAGCCCTGACCCATCCCTTTAGCCCTTCCACTCCATTCGTCCACAAACCCTATTCTCTTCTTCTACACCTCTACCTGCTGTATCCTGAATAGGTGAAGAACTTACATTCGTCTTATCTTTGAAAATTCACTCCCATCATCCTATACAGAACTTCTCCATACTTTTTTGAATCATAATTACTTCTATCAGCTAAAAATTAGTCAAAATCAACCTCATCTGATTCCCCACAGCAGAATACCTTCCTTATTTCTCTAACTTTCCATAGTTTGGAACTTCTCCATTTGGTACTTATGCCTTTCTGTCATCTGTCATCTCATCCCACTGGAGTAAAAGCTTCTTCAAAATGTATACAATGTCATATTTATCTTTTATGTGTGATTTTGGTGTTTTAAGTGCCTTTAGTATTCACTTAAAAAGTCATCTTTTGGGATGGTGGGATAGCTCAACAGGTCGAGTGCTTGCCCTTGCTCTCACAAGGTCCAGGGTTCGAATCCCCACCCTGGCCCGTGCATACCCATATGCTGCACTGTGGCATAACTGGTAACCACTGAACCTGATGGGAAAGGTTCTTGTCTCCCATGTGGGAGGCCCCCAGTTTGATTTCCTCCCTGTGTGGCCCCACATTCACCTATGTGGAATAAAACCATGTCACAACTACCGTGTTTCCCCAAAAGTAAGACATCCCCCGAAAATAAGACCTACTTACAGTTTTGCCTCTCGCTGAAATATAAGGCATCCCCCGGAAAATAAGACCTCCCCGAACATAAGGCCTCCCTGATAATAAGGCCCCCCCAAGCTACCGTCACTCTGGACTCTGGACCATAGCAGCGGGCACCGCCACGCAGCTCACTGTTGGCCACAGCGCAGCCGGAGCAGACAGGAAGTGCGAGGTCTCTTTTCATCAGAGAGCCCGCGCCACCGCCAGGACCAGCTGCCGCCTGCTGCTCGCTCTGCCCTAACGGAGCATGGCTGACTCACAATTAGACAGTGAGTCGTGCGGGGCAGGAGTCGGGCACATTATGTGGACACACTGGGGTGACTGAGATAGGAGGGAAATGTCTGCTAAAGGGGTGGGGGGGATGTCTGGTGAAGGTGTCCACTGGCACAGGGGTGGGGGGAGGGGGATCACTTAAAATGACACAGGAGGATCAGAAGGGGCTACAAAATGGTAATCCCCCCCCCTCTGATTCTCCTGTGTCATTTTAAGTGATCCCCCTCCCCCCCACCCTGATACCCCAGTGCCATTTTTTTTTTTTTTTTACCCCTAGACATGAGCGCAAAAAGAAATAGCTACTCCATGGAGTACAAGAAAGGAATCGTGGAAGACTCTTGGGGCCAAAATCTTACTGCTTTCTGCAAAGAGAAGATGTTGAGTATCCGATTGGTCTGAAAATGTCAAGCAGAGTATGGTAACCTCATTGAACAAGTGGACAAGGGAAATGCTAAGAAGCCCAAGTGTGGATCAGGTCGGCAACCATTATTTTCCAAGCTGGAAGACCTGATCTGTGAATGGGTTGTTGACAGGAGAACAAAGGCTTTGGTTGTAAATAGGGTTCAGATTCAAGAATTTGCCCTTGCAATGGCACCACAGGTTGACATAGCCCCCAAAGACTTCAAAGCATCACAACACTGGCTGGATAATTTCCTTCAGCGAAGTGAACTGTCTCTAAGAAGATCCACAACATTGTTTAGGCTGGAAGATGCTCAAGTTATTAAGCGAGCACTTGCATTCAAGTCCTTTATTGATGATGCTGACTTCTCTAAATACAATCTTTCCAACATGATTGCTATGGATGAAACTGCAGTGTTTATGGGCCAATCATCTCAAACAACAATTGAACAGCGGGGTGCCTTCTCAGTGTACATTCCCTCCACTGCTTACGAAAGTGCACGTGTTTCCTGTATTTTGGCAATTCGTCTGGATGGCACTAAAATCCCACCTTTAATCATTTCTAAGGGCAAGAAGGAAAAGATTGAACGTGTTTTCGGCATCTTTACATATTCTTGAAACTGAAAAAGCCTGGGCCACGCAAGCAATTATAAGGAAGTGGGTCGATTTAATGCTGCCGCTTGTTATGCGAGGAAGCCAAAGAGGTCTGTTAGTCTGGGATGCAGCCAGCACTCACCATGCTAAAGACATGAAGACATTTCTTCACAAAAGAAAAATAGATCAAATAATGATTCCTGCAGGAATGACGGCCTATCTCCAGACTCTTGATATTGCAATAAACAAGCCATTCAAGGACAATTTGCACTTGGAAATTAATGGCTACATTGAAAATAGAATGGAGAGAAATCAACATGGAAACTTTTTGAAACCTAAACTGCAAGAGGTTGTGACTTGGGTGAAGAATTCATGGGAGAAAATCACTGACAGTTGCATTGCAAATGCACTACGAGCAGGCTACCTTGACAAGAAGTACTCATTTAAGGACAGTGCTATTGCTAAACACGAGAGATTTGGTTCACTGATTCTGAAAGAAATGGAAGTCACAAGAAATTCACCAGGAAATTCAGGGTTTGGAATGTTATGATGATGTTCCAGAATATGATGACATGACTGTCATTGAATAAATGAGTAAATGTACCATAGATTGTTGTACATGGAAATAATGGTAGTAACAAGAAATTCTTGATACTGTAGGATTCACAGTTTGTCTGGTTATGCTGGTTTGTGATGACAACTACTACCGTACCGTATACAAATTTCCTTTTTTTTTGTTCACCAATAAATGTGTACCGTATTCTTCTTCATGGAAAAATAAGACATCCCCTGAAAATAAGACCTAGCGCATCTTTGGGAGCAAAAATTAATATAAGACACTGTCTTATTTTCTGGGAAATAGGGTAATGATGTACAACTATGGAGACTGCCCTGGGCCCTTCCTGCTTCTCTCCCTCTCTCTCTCTGTCTTTCTTTCTCTCAAACAATAAAACTTAAATTAAAAAAAAAGTCATCTTTCTTAGTACAATCAGTAAAATTCCACATCAAGACCCTGACTCTGCCATTCTCAATTTCTTCTAAAAATGGGCAAGGAGATAGTTTACCTTGAAACTAATTTCAGAGTAGATTCCAACTAGATTGTTAAAAGTTAACAGCATCTTTTGGCTGTCTATCTTCAGAGAAATACACTTACATTTTAAAACACCCAGTGAAATCACAGTATTACTCAAAGTTATATGATTCTTTGGGATATCTTTGCTAAGAAGCATAAAGAATTATCTTACATACCTCAGTAGATTCCACTCTAACTCTGCCCTTTTTCACTTACCAAGCCTCATTAAGTTATGCTTTCTTTGTGTTTACTCTAACAATCTCTCCTCCCATTTAATAATACCACTTTCAAAATAAGTATGAGTTAAATCAAATATTGTAAACACAAAGAGATAATATAGGACAAAATTTCACATTTCTCCAATCAGAATAAAAGCTTATTTTAAGAGCTCCTTAGAAAGGAGATACCATAGTCACCTGAGTAAGTCGTGTTTAACAGTTGTTAATCAGGTACCTTTTCCGTTCGTATGGTCTAATCTTTTGTACTACATCGTGAACTTCCTCCAAACTCATTTTGTTTGTAACAGAGATATTAGACTATTTGCATCTATATTAACTATGATTAAGGTTTGTTTGTATTTTGGTTTTGTTAACCAGCATTCTAATTATGGAATTTTCAAACTTAAGAATTGAAATAAGAGGCAGAGCGTATCTTTTCCTACAGAAGAAGAGAAAGCCAGATCCCCATGACCTTAAACCCCTTCTAGAGAGGGTATGGACATGTGACATATGCTGGAACTGTCATTCAGCAGCTGGTGATACAGGGGACACTACATTCCTGAATGGCAACCATAGCTGTCGGGCCACCATTGTGACCAGTGTCCATGGGAGTTTTTAAAAGCTCTGATGTACAGTGTTAAAAAGTATCATCACCAGGGCTGTCATGACACAGGCCTTGGGGGCCTGGCCCCTCTCTTCTTTCCTGTCTGTTTCTACAGCCTGTTTCTCCAATGTTCTCACAAATTCTGTGAGCTTCCCAATATCCGCTCGAATTTCTTTATGGGTCAGTCTCTGTTACTTGTAGATAAGAACCGTAACCAGTATTTCATGCAATACTGAAAATGTAAATGCACATATTTTTATGGTACCTAACAATCTCAAGTTGCTTTTAAGCCATTATTTCATTTGTACTGCAAAATTCTAATGGTAGATATTTAAACTTGGTCATTTCTTTTTGTTTCTCATTCACAAGGTTAGAAGGAAAAGTTTTGATGGTCAACTCTGTGTAAAATTTCTTTGCATTTCTTTAAAGTCTGAAATTCAGAAATGAATATAGAACTCTTGGGAAGTTCTGTGACTGCTAACAATATGGCGTAATTATCACTGACCTTCGAACGATCCACAGAAATCAAAGAGGTAAAGACACTGTCAGTGCTTGAAAGGTCAGTTGAGATCCTCTTGGCCAGCTTTTAAACAAGCATAGCGTCGCATTTACTGAATAGTGATAAAACTCAATGATGGGCAAGGCACATTATTTTGTTCCAAATATTCTACATATATCTTTGTGTGTGGGAGTTTATGTTTTTGTCCCAATGTACAGATGTAAGTCTTCACTTTTTGAGGTTCTGCCGAAAGCACCTCAAATAGTAACAAATATCTGAGAAAATTAATCTGTTTTGAATTCAATGGAAACCCTAGAACTTCAAAAGAACCCAACTGCTGCTCTCAGAATAAGAACCTTGCTGAATTTGTTAAAACTAATTGTGATTTATCATAATTATATGTAAACAATAAATTTTATTTGTCCTTCCAAAATTAGATAAGAAAACTAATAAAATAAATTCTGATTATAACAAGACAGAGATTATTGTCCATCTGGCCTGTCTCTCAGACATGGTGCAGCTGGTTCTCCTCTTGCCTTCCCCACCACACTCCGCCTGCCACCTCATCCATGTGTCCCCTTTGTTGCTGGCTCTGCAGCCCGAGAAACTAACTTGCAAATTACATCTCCTGGGCTCTCTTGCTGGCCAGTTTCAACCAGGCCAGTAGAACTCATGAGCAGCAGATCAGAGGGCTGGAGGAGAACGAGGCTGTGATATTCCTTCCCAGTGATTCTTTGCTCTAGAGGTCAACCTCTTAAATATCCCCTTTTCCTCTGTGACTATAGCTTCCACTGGGTAACCTCTCTTCAATGGTTTCAGCTTTCAGTAGACTAACAATTCCGTTCATCTCCTTGTGCCTTTGGACCTAAGATTGAGGCAGACTTTTCCTTCTGTTTTCTGTCTGTACTTTACTATTGCATGCCCATTCTTTTAAGTCTGACCCACAGCTAGGCAAGCAGTCCCTTAATCAAGTCCACTCTCTTGAACCACCTAGGGCACTTTCAATTTTCTGTGCAAATCCTAACAGCTTACAGGGTAGAACTACATGATGCATTTAAGATGAACCAGAGTCTTGTTTTCATCTTTTCATCTCAGGAAACTATCTTGTTAGCACCCTGGATCCATACTTTATGGAAGGGCTCATGGACACAAAGCTCAGAAAGGTGTAATAAAATCAGAATGCTAATTAATTAAAGTACAATAATAAATTTTGTTTTCAGGAGGATTAGGAGCTTAAGACTTTCTTCTGCCAGTTTGCCTTTTTACTGGAGCACTTACATGAGAAAGAAATTTATAGACAAAATATTTTTAAAAGGTAAATGTAGATTCAGACTTAAGGGAGTTAATTATATTATTCAAATATTTTATGACCTCAGATTAGCATAGCCTGGGGCCGCTGCCATTGCCTTTGTAACTTCTCCCAAGATACAAATAGGCCAGAGGAGCCCATTCTCTGAACAGGGCCTTAGTCTGCACTGCCAAATTTTATCTCCCTGGTTCTCTCATGAAGCTTCCAGGGCAACAAATGTGTCCCCTACACAACCCAAACCCTTTCACATACACTGATCAGTACATATCTACTTTTGAATTTCTTTCATTTATATAGTCATTTAACAGGCTTCAGGGTCATTATATTTCTATAGGTTAATTTTTATTCATTCACACACCAGATATATATTCCAAGGGTCTTCCAATGCATCTGGCAGATGCTGGGTTTGGGAATATACCCTGAAGAATAAATTACTCTCTTACCCATTAGGTATATTTGTTTCTTATTTTATCTGTCAGAAAATACACTTATATGTTTCCTTTAAAGTTCTTTAAGGATACCACATAGCTTTTCCCAACCACTGACAATACAATTATTTCCTATATAAATATCAAACAAAAACCTTATCAGATACCAGAGCAATACAATTTAAAGAAAAAAAAAACATTTTACAAAACCAGTTTAACATTCTAGATATCCTAAATTTAATGAACAGCAAAAACTCTGTATTTGCTAATAATTTGACCACCTTAGGACATTTTTTTTTTTTAGTAGAGTCTTGTATTTAACTTTCAAATGTGCATGTGCAGGTTGTAACTACAAATCAGCTGGTCCACATCAAAAGGAGAACTAGTCATTTTGTCTTTTTCTCCATCTCCACCAAACTAAATATGAAGCAATTGTCCTCCAGCATGTCATACCTCAACATGCACATGCACAAACAGCCAGTACTTTCTACTGCTTCCTTGTAACAGTCTCTCTATTAGCTTACTGCTTCTATTCTTGCTCCTCCATGACACACTCTTCACTCTGCAATAAAAATAATATCTTTGGTATGCCGGGATAGTTTAACAGGTTGAACACTTGCCTTGCAACCATGAGGTCCAGCGATCGAATCCTGGACCCAACCTGTACAAATCCAAAAGCCAAACTGTGGCACAACTGGTAATGCTGAGATGACAGCAAAGGTTCTTGCCTCCCATGTGGGAGTCTTCCACTTCAATTTCCACCCTATGAGGCCCCATATCCATCTGCGTGGAATGAAACTATGTCACAACTAATGATGTACAACTATGGAGACTGCTCTGGGCCCTCCCTCCTTCTCTCTCTCTCTCCCTCTCTTTCTCTCTCGCCACTTCTCTAAAAAAACAAAAAAACAAAAAAAAAAACACAATAAAATCTTTAAAAATAATATCTTAAAATCATAAATCAGGTCATGTCACTCCCTAAATTCCAGCTCTGTAATTTCCTGTGTGACCATTAGCATTCACATTCCTTTACTGTTCTTTTTACATTTCTCATCTATAAAGTAAGGATGTTTATAGGATTATTTTGAACATTAAGTGAGTGAATACATGTGAATTATTTAGACAAATTCCTGATATTAGTAAGCTATCCATTGTTATAGACTCATTAAAGTGGCTTTTTCTGTATTTCCTGTATTACTCCAACTCAAGAAACTCTGCTGGGATATCTTATGCTCATTGTGTCCGGGAAAGAATATCAAGCAAATGAGGTTTTTGAAATTCTTGGCAGAGGCATTCCTTTGGAAAAAATAAAAAGTCATTTTAAGTTTCAGAGGTTTCAAAGTGTAAAGTTTATACTGTAGACAGATAATTTGGAAAAAAAAAACAGGTTAAAAATACAAACTTGGGAAGCCGGGATGGCTCAGTGGGTTAAGCGCTCACTTTGCAGCCTCGGGGACCGAGGATCGAATCCCGGCCCCGGCCTGTGTGGAACCATGTGCTGAGCTGGGGAGTTCCCCCAGTTCAGTTCTCTCTCTGTCTCTGTCTCTGTATCGCTCTCTCTCTCTCTCTCTCTCTCTCTCTCTCTCTCTCTCTCTCTCTGTCAATAAATAAATAAATAATTTAAAAAACAAAACAAAAAAACCTATTACATTTAAAAAAAAATACAAACTGCCCTCTTTTAGAATAAATAAAGATCCTCTGGTCAGGGAGTCACAGAGAACAATGAGAAGTGGCCTCAGGTCTTGTCCCCACCTGCTGGGATAAGTCTAACTATGAAAAAGACACAACTCTGAGTATATTTGGGAAATCTGAGAATAAAAAGAGACACTGTGTCCTACTCTGAATAGGGCCTGAGACAGTTACAAAACCCATTTTCTGAGCTCAGCATAGTGCAAAGAGTAAGGATAGAGAAAAGGCAGCATGTCAAACCTAGGGGACAAGAGAAAACCTCCAAAAATTCCCCTGACTCCTAGATTACCACCAGAAAGCAACCAAATATGTCCTATGTCCCAAAGAAGGACCAGAGTGTAAGGAGAAAAGTGGCATCTATAAGTTCCCTATGGTAGAGGCGAGGGACAAAAAGAAGCAGTCTGCATGAGTCACAGTCAAGACCATATGGAAAGAAACATTTTTCAACAAGATGCCAATAGAGAGAAATGAAATTGATCACACCCCTCTCTCCCCTTTAACGTGCCTTGTATGGTATAAGAAACCCTCTGAGGATAACCGAGATTATTACATATTTTATAACTTGTTGAAGCGATCTCAAAAATTAAGTACATTAGTAGGAACATAAACCTATCTACATTTCTTAAAATGTGTTCCCATTGCCCTTAAAATAAATGATGAGCTTCTTACTTTAGCCGACAAGAGCTGCATGACCAGGTTCTTGAACATGTCTCACCTGTCTTACCTCGTCTCACTTGTCTAATATCATCTCACACCATTTTTCTTCTGTGTCAGTATATGCCAGACATGCCAGCTCTCTCTCTCTCTCTCTCTCTCTCTCTCTCTCTCTCTCTCTCTCTCTCTCTCTCTCTCTCTCTCTCTCTCTCTCTCTCTCTCTCTCTCTCTCGAGAACAGGGCAAGTTCTTTCCCAATTATGGCATTTGCAGTTGGTTGCTCCCACTGCTCTTAAAATGTCTCATTCATTCTTAGCCCCTGATATCATAGAAAATATCTTCTCAGAGAAGTCTTTTCTGACTTGTGAACTTTCCCATGTGTTCTCTATATTAATACATTAATTTCATCAATAGTACTTAACACAACTATAATTATCTTATTTACATATTATCTTATTCACAGTTTTTTCAATCTTTTTCTTTTATTAAATTTATTGGGGTGACATTGGTTAGTAAAATTAAGAACCATATGACATCACTTATGTACAATATAAGAAACAGAACCTCATGGACACAGTCAATAGTTCAGTGGTTAACAGAGGAGGGAGGTGGGTAGGATGGAAGGGAAGGGGACAAGTATAAAGTGACAAAAGGGGAAGCCGGGATGGCTCAGTGGGTAAAGCACTCACTGGCCCCTGCCAGTGTGGACCCATATGCTGAACTGGGGAGTTCCCCCAGTTCAGTTCTCTGTCTCTGTCTCTGTATCTCTCTCTCTCTCTCTCTATCAAAAATAAATAAAATATATATTTAAAAATAATAAAATAAAGTGACAAAAGGAGGATTTACTCTGGATGATGAACACACAAGGAACACATAGATGATGCATTATAGAAATGAACACCTGAAATTACATTTTTTTTTTCTAATCTCAGAGATAGCTGGAAATTTTTTTCATTTTCTTCTTGTAATGCCCTTAGCATCTAACGTATCTCCTGGTATAGAGCAGGTGCTCAATATTTATTAGACGAAAGAGTGAATACTTTCCTTCATGCAACCACAGTAGGGGAATTCAATTGTAGTACTATTATTTTATGTACCATTTTATATTTTTCATTAAAAATATTTTTGAAAAAGAAATCTTGAAGGGTATTTTCAATCCCAAATTGCAGTATGTGTTCAGGCATCCCCAAGATCATCCTCAAGTTCAACGATTCACTAAGAGAACTCATAGAACACTGGAAAGCTACTATACGCATGGGTAATTTAATACATAAATAAAAAAGCACAGATTAAAATTATCAGTGGAAAAAGGCAAAAATTGAAGGGTCCAGGAAAAATGAAGGGCAAACTTGTGGAATTAGCAGACAGTGCCTAATTTTCCCAGTAACAGTGTGTAACAGTACACATAAAGTATCGCCAACCAGAGAAGCTCACCTAAGAATCCTGAGTTTTCACTGGGGAGGTTAGTCATGTAGGCATGGCTAATATCCAAAGGTTAACCTGATACTGTGTGGTTCAAGGACCCACCACATATCACATGGTTATCACAAATTATCTGGTGTGGCCCATGGCTCTCAGATAAATGAAGACATTCTGATTAGGCAAGTTATGAGCAAGCTTGTCCAACCTGTGGTCCATGGGCTGCTTGTGGCCCAGGACGGCTTTGAATGTGGCCCAACACAAATTCATAAACATTCTTAAATCATTAGGAGATATTTGTGCTTCCATTTTTTTTTAATTTTTTTTTTTTTTAATTTTAGCTCATCAGCTATTACGAGTGTTTGTGTTATGTGTGGTCCAAGAAACTCTTCTTCCAATGTGGCCCAAGGAAGCCAAAAGATTGGACACCCCTTATTTAGAGGTTACATCCAGGGGCCTGGCCTAGTGCCCAGGCTTTCTTTGGAATATGCAGGATTTAGAACATCCGGATTTGCTGAGTTACTCCTTTGCTGTACACAGTAACATATCTTTAGTCATTGAAGTAACTGAGGATATCAAGAGCTAGCTGACACAAATGAGGAACTTTTTCAAACCCTCAAAATAAAACCCAGCAAAAAGACCATTGTAAGAAAAGTATGAGTGTTTGTGTATGTATTAGGGCATAATGAAGAACTCTTACAGAGATGAGCTTTTTGCACATACTGCTAAAATGACCCTAAAAGAGAAAATCTGAATCAACCTCTGCAGAATAAAATATTTTGCAATGGCTTCCACCAGGGACAGAATTTCCTCCATGTAGAGCAAAGGGAGCTCTGACTCAGCAGTCACCCTTGAGAAGTAAATTATTCACAGGAATCTAGAAGGCAATATATTTACACTAGTTCACACCTATTATTTCAATGCAGCAAAATATCTACTGAAACTGATAGACTCCAAGGAGAGAACAAGAGTAAAGGTTGGAGGGGTGATGAATAAAATCAACTATCTCACATAAACTTGATAAGCAATAGTACTATATATGTCCACATTTAATTAAGAAAGGAAGGTAGAAACAAAAAACAACTTTGTTCAACTTCTTAAAATACTGGATATTTTCATTTTTCCCTTTCAAGTTCCTCAAAACTTAGTAGTGAAATCTGTAAGGCAGAATTGTAGTATAAACTTAGCTTTTGTGGACAGAGAGAAAAGAGTTGCTGAAGAAATTATGTGATATAATATTTGGCTACAATTCTTAGGGAGAAACCCTAGGAGGTAATGCAGGTGGTGGTAATTGCGAACAAAAGAGAAAAACAAATTGATTCTCTGGAGTCTGAAGTTCATAGGCCCATAACTTGCAACCAAAAAGTGGTAATCATAGTTGAGGAAAACCAATTTTGTGTGATCTCTTTCCACCCACAATCACATATACCACCTTGCACCAAGAGCATGTGAACACAATCCAAAATAAACTGTTGTTCCAGAAAAATGATCATTTGTATCCAGTCTCACTCATTCCAAAAGAATTTGACACAAGTTGCTTTTGAATAATATGGTCAATGTAGAAGATTCTAGGTAAAACATTTGCATGAGGCAATGATATAAATGAGTACCAGTTTTGAGACATGTTTCTACAAGTTCTAAGAATCATAGATGAAATTTCACTGTCTCCAGTGTGGATGAATTCTGAGACTCAGGTGGATCCAGGAAAGTGAGGTCAAAGAAGATTTTTATCAGTTCATCCCTTGTGACCCTTCCTCAACATGGACCTACAATATCCAGAGGACAAGAAAGATCTCTACATGCAGAAAACCAACACCATTTTACAACTCATCCCTTTGCCCTTCTGCTCTCTAGTGTTATTTCCTTTTCCATGCTTTTAGCAATAACAGTTCCACGAAATATCCCATAGCTAGAAGCACAAGAGAAACAAACAATACACAATGTCTTAAGGTATAAAATTAATAATAGGAAGCAGGAGAAACAGCAAAATATTTGTGAGTGGTTCAAAAAGAACTGAAGACTCCTTCATATTGTCCTTAAATAAATTCTTGTATAAATGCTAAGGTAATCAGAAGGTGGAATAAGGTCTAATTCTCAGTATGAAAGAGTCACATTAAACTCATCATGGCCACAGACACTTTCACTTTGGAGTAGGGCATGAATTCATCAACTCGCTTGAGGTCTGAAAGGAAGCATGATAGAGGAGTAAGAACAGATTCCATTTTGCTTACTGGTAATTACAACGAATGACAATCAGGGAACCTCCCCCCTGCAAACTGCCTTCACTTGCCCTTCAGCTGCATTACTCTCACTAATTTTACAGGATTTACCTTCTCTTTAAGCTAGATCTTGCCTTTATTGAGGATAAAAACAAACAAACAAACAAATAAACAAAAGGTAAGCATGTACACATACACACATATACATCATGAAAAAGTTTTTGAAGTATTTTGAAATATTTGCCAAAAAATACTCAGCATAAGAAACGGAAGTCAATTATCCCTCTTTTATCTTCACCCTTGAGAAATGGCACCAGCGTTCATGTCAGAAATATACATGTGTATCCTTGACCTCTCCCTTTCCATATTTCCCATGTACATAATCAATCATTAAGGCTTTTATTTTTTCCAGTTTTACTGATACATAATTGACATAAAATTGCATAAGTGTAAGGTATACAACATAATGATTTGCTATATATATGCATTACAAATGATTACATAACAGATGTAGTTAACATATCTTATCAGTTCACATAATTAAAAATTATCCTGTGATAAGAACTTTTAAGATCTACCCTCTTAGCAACTTTCAAATATACAATACTATATTATTAACTACAGTTACAATGTTGTCCATTTCATCCCCAGAACTTTTTTATCTTATAATCGGAAGTTTGTAATTCTTGACTCCCTTCCTCCATTTCTCCTACACCCAGTCCTTGCTGCCTCTGGCGACCCCCAATCTGTTCTCTGTCAGATGAGTTTGGTTTACTTACATTCTATAAACAAATGAGATCATACAGTATTTGTCTTTGTATGTCATTCTTTATTCAAGAAATGCCCTCAAGGTCATTCATGTTGCCACAAATGGTAGAAGTTCCTTTTTATTACTAAATAATATTCCATTGTATGTTCAAGGGCTGTCCAGAAAAAAACCAGCCATTGTCAATATAATGACAATGGTTATATGGCTGGATACTTTCCAGACAACCCTCATATACAAGAAGGGACCACCCCCCAAAATAATTTATTTATAAAAAAAATTTTTATTCTTACCTGTTTAAACTTCAAAGTACTCTCCATTTGAGGCAATACACCTACTGAGACAGTTTTTTCATTGCTCAAAACAGTTTTTGAACTCATCAATCTTGATGCCTTTAGTTTTTCTGCCATTTTTTGTTTGACCTCTTTCACATCAGCAAAACGTCTGCCTCTGTGGACTTTTATCATCCAGGGAAACAAACAAGCAAACAAAAAACCAACAACAACAACTAAAAGCTGCTCAGGGTAAGATTGGGTGAATAGGAAGGGTGTGGCATGGGGCCAGTTTTGGTAAAAAACTGCTGAACATTCAGCATGGTGTGGGCAGGTATGTTGTTGTGCCATATATTATACGTTGTTCTTATAAATCACCTACCATGTAATGAGCAAATGCATAGAAAGGGTCGCCAAAAAAAACTCACTGAAACCCAAAGCAACCTCTCACAACTACTCCAGCTGGTACACTGACGCAGATGGATTCCTACAACACTCACCTAGTGGGGGAAAACCTATACTACAAGGGGCCCACCCTCCAGAAGATAATTCACTGTTTTGTTTGGTTTTGTTTGGGGGGTACCCCTTCATATATACAGGGTCAGATGAGTAACAGACATATTGGGATTATTACTTTGTGAGTTATATGAGTATCTAATCACTATGTTGTTTTGTACACTTGAAACTAATAAAAATATAACAAAAAATTATATAAACAAGCAAGCAATGATATTTAAATTCACAAATCTTAAATCTCAACCCTGGGAAGGAGAGAGAATAAGGGCCACAGAATCTAGCTTTTAATTTTGCATTAACCAAAAGGAAAAGGGTTAAACAATGGTTTCTCTCTTAGCACTAACAAGACTTGGATGGATTTTACCGTACTTTGAACTGAAACCTGGCTCAAAGTCTACCTCATCTAGGCTTCCCACATAAAAGACCAAATTTTCTGGCAGGGACAAATGTAATAAATCAGGAGTTCATCCAACTCATTTAAAAGTAGTCTAGGTTCTAGTATGTTGTGAAAATATCCTCAAGAACTTTCAGAGATAGAGAGAATACTGTTTGTCCTCATCTCATACATCCACTTCCTCTAGAATCCAGGTGGCAGTTCATCTGGCCCAGGATTCTAAATGGATTGTTCAGCTGCCAACATCACACTCAAGAAAACAAAATATTAAGGAGAAAAGCAATAAATTGCAGAGCCAATCTTTTACATCTGGAATCAAAGACAATATGAGAAATTTTGATTTTCTCAGTCCTAATAACACTAGAAATTCTAGACCAAATGAAGGGGTATCAAAAGCAGCAATGTAATATTGCTAAGATACTATAAACTCTCACATGGTTCTTCACCAAACCCTTCTTCCTATTTGTCAGACATAGACAAAAATAAATAAGTATTTCTTCTAAAGATGGAAGGGTATGCCCTTTACGAGTATTATATCACTTGCTGTTTACATTCAGGGAATGATCCATCTGTATTTACAAATTTCTTACTCTCTGCCCTCCCAACTCAGCTTCTCCAAGTTTTTCTTTTTTATTTTTTATTACATTTATTGGGATAGCATTGGTTAAACTATGTAGGTTTCAAGTACACATTTCTATAATACATCATCTATATATTATATTGTGTGTTCACCACCCAGAATCATTTCTTCTCCAATCTTAATATTGTAATAAGGATAATCTTCCAATTCATGACCTACCTGATTTATAATCCTTTGGCAGAAAGGAACTTTTTAGTCATGCTTTCCCTGCCACTTAAAGTACAATCAGCTCAAAACAAAACACTATTTTGGCTGTGAATCCATTTTTTAAGTTTGGAAATTACCCTCGAGTGTAAACATATCAAAAAATATAAATACTCTAGTGAGTTGGCCATACATTGAACTGTTATTGTAAAAAAGTATTACTTTAAATTTCAGCCAAGTGTAATACTCAGGCAGAACCAATCTTCCAAGGGAAGTGGCTTTGGGTATCAGGTTTGCTCACTGGTATTAGTTTTGTGACAAATTTTCTAGGGTGCTAGTGCATTGATCTGACTTAACAAACGTCAAATTCCAGGTCACCTAAAATTACATTGAACTTAATGACATCGCCATGTGCATCTATTAGCAAACAGATATATGTATATTGTGGGGGAGAGAGAGGAAGAAAGAGAAAGAAAGAGAGAGGATGAATGAATGAGAATTACAGAGAACATATTCCATAAAACAGTAAAATATAAACCTATTGCGGCCCTTCAAATATTTGAAGACCAATTTGGCTAACAATGTCACTGGTTCTGGTTTCCAGTAGAAAATCCAGTGTAGGTCAGTCTCTGGGGACAAGAAGTCATGTAATTGAGAACACTTCATCATAACTGACTGTCTTGACTGACCATCCTGATTCAAGAATGATTTAGGATGGAGATATTATAAACATTTAAAAAGTCCTTACTACATTCCAACTAATAGAAAAGATATAACATGGCAACCCATCCTACCACAAAAAGAATCTACTAAAGTACAGTATTTTTTTACACTTTCTTATGTACATTGAATATTCCCATTACCAAAACATCACCCTTTGCATAAAGTTTTGATGCCCTTCTATAAAGGTGATATTTATATTTAACTCTTCATTGTCACATGTATGTAGTATCTTTCAACTGAAGATTTTTTTCTGAGTGTTTGAAAATTTCTGACACTTGAGACAAAAGCAAATAGAAACCAAATCATTTTATTTTGACAAGTTGATTCCCTTCAAATTGATGCCATCTGACTACATAAATCATTTAACTCTGACATTTCCAAATGTACTAAACAGAATACGTGGAAATGAAAGATGGAAGACTCAGGTATTTCTCGATCAGAGAAGAAGGTACTCATAGACCATGGCCTTCACTACAAAGGCATTATACAGTTAATAGAGTTAAATAAGGTAAAAGCAAACCTCTGGACAAAGACAACAGCAACTACAACACTGAATGCATTATTGGGAGTCACTAAATGTTAAGAAAACAGCAATAAGACCGCAGACACAGTTTTTCCCAATCCAAATGGCTGAGGGCATGCATGACTTGATAATGTGCATGTAACAATAAGAGTAAAACTAATGGTAATAATAATAAAAATGTGTTGGCATTTGTGAGTTCTAACTATGCTTTAGGCCCTGTGTTAAGCACTTAGTAAATATTCAATTACAAACAAAATCCTAACCACAAACCCACCATGCTGGTGGCGTTATTTTGAGGTTTGATTCGTGAGAAGGATGTTTAGGGAGAAGCTGGAAGGATTCAAGTCCAGATCTCTCTGATTCCAAAGCTCAAGCTCCTAAACATTACATATTCTATTTTAAAATATTTAGCAATAATCACTTAAGGTATCTTTTCATATAAATTAAAAGAATTTTAAATTTTAAAATATTTTAAGAAGTTAAAGCTTGTAAAATTTTGCATCTACCCTATTCAACTATTCATATTATTTTCTCAAAATGTATAATTTCTTATCTCTCCTGTTGCCTTTGTCTTCTACACGTTTATGTAATTTAGCAATATCATCATTATTTTCCAGTAAGCAAAATGTTGCTTTACTAAATTGGGAGGTTTTTCATAAAAGTGGTTAGGGTCTGAGGATTTTTATGACATTAATCTTCAATTTACTGCCTGAAGTACAATACATATAAAAGCATACAATAAATATAATTCTATATATCCTGACATTCTGAAGACACATTCTCATGTTATTATAGGCAAATGAAAACATAATATGGAAAACAAAGTAAACAAAGACTAATCTTAAGAAACTATGTCTAAACCTTTTCCTCGATAATGTTTCCCAGCTTAACCCTCAATCTTTATGCAAATTTTTTTTTTAGTCAGGAGCTGGGACATCAAGTCCAAAGGAACTTATTGGATAAAACTGAAAACCATTGTGTTTTATGAGTCCTTAATTCTCATTTCCAATAGAATACCACCTATTCCTTTCTCAGTGTAACAGAATGAGAATATTTTAATATAGGCTCTAGATAGAGCTCAAAACAAATCTATTCACTACCTCTTATAAGCAACAGAAAAATTAAAATAAAAAACTCTGTTAAGCTAGCATTGATCAGTTGTCTTGCCCATAGAGCTCTCAATAATTTAAGGAAAATTCTACAGTATATGCATAGTTACATATTTAATACTAAGGAAATAATGGACATCAAAACCATTACTAAATTGCAAAACTATGTATACATAAAGCAGCATTCTTATGGCTGAGTATTTGTAATAATATTATACATATTTTTAAAGATTTATTTTATTGCTTTTCACAGAGACAGAGACAGAGACAGAGACACAGAGAAGGGGGAGGGTCCAGAGCAGTCTCCATAGTCATATATCACTAGTTTTCAATATAGTTTCATTCCGCACAGGGTGAAACCATGGCTTCCTACATGGGAGGCATGCCCCTCAAGCCAGGGGCCCAGTCGGGGGCTTCCCACATGGGAAGCTCACCTCAGTTCAGCATGGGTCTGCACGGGCTGGAGCTGGGATTCAATCCTTGGTCCCTGGTCTGCAAAGGGAGCACTTAACCTGCTGAGCCATCCCAGTTTCCCCTATACATTATATTTTTAACCTCAATTTAAAATGATGCTTGAAATATGGTTTCTATAGGCGATGTTAGAATAAAGGCACTGAAATTGTAAGACAATGAATGAGGAAAGTAAAAAGTAAAGCTGATTTGGGCCTCACTGTGTAACGTTCTCTCCCACTTGCCTTCTCTATTAAGCAATTACCTGTTAGTACCTTTAGAATGTGCCACTATCATAATAGGGCTTCAGGGAAGTGACCATAGGTGCTGTTTTTCTTGAAACTATTCTAATTTTTCTTGGAACTATTTTAATAACTACAATGTAAAAATTTAGAAACGTCTCTGATTCGGAAGATAAATTATGTAGGTCCCCTGGGCATCACAAATTCAAGGCCCAGTGGATTACAAATTCCTTGTGCCTCTAAATGTCTCCTTTATAACTTCTACTCCTTTATCTCTGTCTTCTATAGCCTACTTGAGTCCTTCTCAAACTATTTAAGGCAAAAGACCAGTTTTATTTTTTTTCAATCCACTGTAAAAACTTTTGTAAAATATAATAAAATAAATTATTAGAACAAAAAAGAAAGACAAAAGACAAGCCCCAATTTTTGTGGGGTTTTTTTTTGTTTTTTCTTATTACTGGATTCAACAATATCAACTTAAATGCTTATGATCAATTTCTGTCTTAATCTTTTCTCATTCTGGTAAGTTGGCAGAACTACACTGATCTACAGACCACACTTACAGAAACCCTGGCCTGGCTGATTTCCTTAGACTTATTTTCCAGTTTGCTAATTCCTTCCAGATACTCTTTTTTTCTGTTCTTGATTAGGAATAATTCCTTCCTTTCTCTTAACCATTTCTAACCTAATTAACTTATAGCTTTTTTATGTTTCTGTTGTGCACTCAGCCTCACTTTGTTCACATTTTGGGCACTGAGCTCATCTTCAGCAGGAGTTGTTTTTCCTGGGGGCCTGCACACACAGGCTATGGAGCTGTGTATATAGTATGGTGCTGATATTCCTGCAAGCCATTCATACTCAAGGTCTGCTCACTTAGAGTTTCCTCTTTGGTTTTAGTGCCAGGACCCTTCCCTTTCACTTTTCTGCTCACTTTTCCTTTTTCTTTTTTTCCTGCATTGCCATTGTGACTTACTCTTTCAACATCAGCTCATTGTGCCATATGGATTGTCTTAAAACCCCTATATTATTGCTCATAGGAAATTTTAAGTCATTACTATGAATGACCTGAATAATGACATCTACAGAAAACTATCAGCACTACTATTGTACAGAAAGGCTAGTGTAAATGATTGTAGAGAACTTTCTATGTGCTATACAAATATCTGCTAAACACTGAAAGTTCTCATGTGACACACAGCATGTGTGATTGATTTTTATTGAAAAATCTATTCTAATATAAACTTTATCTCAAATGGTAAATTTCTGGCAATCCCAAAACAATAAGTATAACACTTATGCAATTCTTTATTAATACATACATTAAAAACATGAAAGTGGGCAGAGGGCTGGGGAAGACAGGCAAGGAAGGGCCTTAGAGGGATTTAAGTAGTTATTTATACAGTTTGACAGAGAATTTTGCAGTCAGAGAAAGTGATGATTGATTAGAAAATATATTATAAAATATCTATTTGCCCTTCAAAAAACTGATAAAGTTCATTTATTGCCAATTTTCTTTACAGTCAAAGTAAAAGAGCTCTTTCTTTTAATATTTGGAAGACATGTTTTGATAATGCTACACTTTTAATACATTCATTCTTTCTTGGTAATTGGTGGAAACCTTACATTTGTATCATTCTGATGAAAATTTGAAATTTATTTGTATCTTCTATTCAAATGCCATTTAAGCCACAGGGAAATCCTCCTGACTTATGTTCCCTTTTTATTACTTCAATGGAACTTTTAAAGTGGACTCAACTCCTTTAGGACTTGTTTATTTCTTCACTTGTTTGTACTTGGTGGTGGAACGAAAACACTGACAAGAAGCTGAAGGCTTCAGTTTCAGTTCCAACTATGCTATTGAGCTGTATAATCTTGGGAACTCACTACACTTCCTAGAAATAGAGGTTTTACATTTGTCGGAAGAAAAAGTTAAGCTAAAGACCTTTTTGTTTCTTTTCCATTTTTAAGATGTTATGTTTTCAAGAACATTTAGCTACTTATTTATTATTCATTATATTTACTTTTTGTGATGCTAATTCGGTTTCTTGATTATGTGATCACTATTCAAACCTGCACTATTTCTGGACTGTTCTGTTTCAATATGTATAAGATTCTGTTGACTCCATCCTTTCAGTGGCTTTGCCTGATTGATACAGAGAGCAGGGTTTGTTCAATGTAGCAGAGAATGTTATTATGATTTTTGCTGATTTAGATGAACTGTGATTCAGATTCCCAAAATTTCTGCTTATATGAGTTTCAATTTCATACCCTAGAAACTCCAAAATATAGTGCTTTATGTATGATAGAAGTTTATTTCTATATAAGTCCAATTTTGCAGTCCAGGTATAGCAATTCCAAGTAGCACCAAAAATTCAGGTGCCTCCTATCTTTGAGCTCTATAGTGTTTCTAATTGTAAAGATCAAAGGAAATATCCATATTCCCAATTAGTCTTTCCACCTCCTGAAAGAGAGTCATGGTCACTGTTTAAAATAAGGGATTCAGGGGAAGCCGGGATGGCTCAGTGGGTTAAGCGCTCACAGCTCCGGGGACAAAGGATCGAATCCCGGCCCTGGCCCATGCGGACCCATGTGCTGAACTGGGGAGTTCCCCCTGTTCAGTTCTCTCTCTGTCCTTGTATTTTCTCTCTCTCTCTCACTCTCTCTCTCTCTCTCTCTCTCTCTCTCTCTCTCTCTCTCTCTCTCTGTCAAAAACAATTTAAAAAAATTTTTTTAAGTAAATAAAATAAGGGATCCCTATAAACTTGTGCTTAGTGCTAGAGACTTAGTTAGATTCGGGAAAACATTTTTGGCAAGAAAATTTCATAAGGCAATAGTGCATATAACATATTATATCACATCAGGAAGTATATATTGTCAGGTTATTCCTTATTAATGATGGCAGGTGAGACCATTTAGATAAATTGGTCATTTCCATCTATTATAACAACAGTGCATTGTTCTTTGCAATTTATAAGTGATCTCAGTGGTGTTAGTTTGGCACCATGCTGATAAATCAGAATATATCCTGTTCCACTACAACTTTTCATCTAATGATTACAGCATCCATTTAAGGTTTTTGGCTAAATAGTTATTAAATTGAGGGTCACAACATGTCAACTGTATTATTCTACTATTCCTTTTTCACACACTAACTAGCATTCTTCTGTAATGATGATCTCTGGCACACTAAGATGTAGCCATCAAAAAAAAAATTCACTGGATATAGTTAAACAGAAAAGGAAAACTTTATTTAAGGTTATTCTAGTAGTGGGGACTAAAATCAACTCTTTTTCTCACATTTCTTTAAATACCATTATATTTCTTTCTTTCTTTTTTAATTAATTTCTAAATGTATTGGGATGTCATTGGTTTGTAGAAACTACATAGGTTCCAGGTGTACAATTCTACATTACATCATCTATGTATTGCCTTATGTGCTCACCACCCAGAGTCAGTTCTCCTTCCATCACCATATATTTGATGCCCCCCGAGAATTTTTAGTCACTGGGGTGAGCCAGTGAAAAGTTACCAGAGAACAAAAGGGGGCGTGTTTTGCCATCAGGCCATCTGTGTTTGCCAATTTTAGTAGTTAGTCAGTTAGTTAGTTAGTTAGTCAGTTAGTTAGTTAGTTTTTCTTTCCCATAGAGATTGGGAGACAGGGTATCTATCTTTCTGAATTATTGTAACATTCTTGAGCTGTAAGACTGACAAAAAGCTGGGAGAATATTTGCATCTCATAGGGGCAGAGAAAGAATTTACAATTTAAAGTAATCTAAAGTAAATGCAGTAAGGCAAGAGAGGTTAAGAGACTTGTAGTCAGGAAAAAACTAAAGTTTACTCAAGTTGAGGGGAATAATTCACCATGTACTTTTTCAACACATAATACACATGACCTCTATTTTCAAGCTCATTCTTGACCTAAAAAGGCCTCCAACCAGTAGGACCACATGCCAAGTAGTAGGAATGAGAAAAGTAAAACCAAACCAGCCAACTACCTGGTTTTTCAACTAAGGAATCTTAGAACCACACTACAACTTTTACTAACACGTAATTGGTCAGCTCTAGTTACAAGGAAGATTGAGAAATATGGTGTTTTAACTGAGCACATTCCTGCCTGAAAAAAGTTAAGAATGTTCCTATTTCTAAAAGCTAAAAATAGCTATTGAGCAGGCAACCAGAAGTCCCAAGCATAATGGTAAACATAGACGCCACAGAAAAGAGCAGCACTGGTAACACTGACCAGTGTTCAATAAGTTGTTCTTCCTTAAATCTGTTGCACATATTTTCTGTTTTATTAGGAGTATAGCACAGGCCTAATGCTTCACAGGTTTTCATCAAATCAATGAAAAAAGTCTTGAAGACTTTTTAAAATTCTTATTTATCAAAATTGATTGGCAGCTATTTAAAACCCACATAGTATATTTAAAGTACCATATATTTTATGTAAATTTTGAAATCCACCTTTTCCAAAATATAAAACACATATTCAATGACCTAAAGTAAAATGAAATGTAGAAAATATTTAAGATGTGGTTTCTAAAATATAATCTGACCTACCATTTTAACCTGGTTTAATAACTTTATACTTTAGGAATGGAGAGATAAAACTTAAATCTATAAGAAAAAGAATTAGTGAATAATCTTCAGATTTTAGTTATTAGAACTGGATCAAATCAGAACAGAAAGTTTCTGATTAATCCTGTCTGCCTAATATTCCATTTGTGTAAGTTTACTTCAATAAACAGCAGAATAGAAATCACAGCTTTTTCAGAGTCCAGAGTCATTTAAAGAAGTACAAGGTGGCAGTTACAAAACAGTCACAGGGATGTAAAATACAACATAGAGAATATGGTCATTTATATTGTAACATCTATGCAAGGTGCCAGGTGGGTACTAGACTCATCGGGGGAGATTACTTCATAAGTTATATAAATGTCTAACCACAATGCTATACAGTGACCCCTCATTTTTCGCGGTTAATGGGGACCAGAACCTTCCGCGAAAGCTGAAAAACCGCGAAGTAGGATTTCCCCCTAGGAATTTTCGTGTATGCGGGTACAAGAATGTTTTAAATATGTAAACAGTATTCATACTTTACTCATTTAAGACAAAAATTACAACAGTATACGTATTTACTTAAACGTGTCAGTGCTAATTAATAAGGTTAATGACAAAACCTTATACAGTAA